>BGPR01003922.1:0-123055 GCA_013235015.1 Araneus ventricosus
CAATCTTTTTAGCCAAAAAACTAAACCGTGATGATATTATCAACGCATTTGCTATAAAACATGTAAGAAAGTGAAACAAAAATCAAAATGTAAACCTATTCTAGTAACTCGCATACCAAATTGCATTTGTGAAGCAATTATTTTTTTTTATCAACGATTTTGTGTGTGATTGAAATATTAACTTTACAAAAATAATTTAATTATTTATCATTTTCATGTATTCCTTTAATTGTAGCTATGCCAAACTGTGCAATGCAATAAAAGCAATAAATTATTTGGTTGTACGAAATTTGTTTCAAGGCCCTACAAGCCAGGCCCTGCCTTTTTTCAGGCCGGCTTTGTCTCCCAAAGTTCGAAAAAACCATTTCTGGCAAATTATATTTGTAACTTCATGAAGGTTTGTCGCAATCATTTATTACAATGATTCACAAACGTAATAAGCTTGAGAAATGAAATTTGGTAAGCAGTATAGTTTTTAATAAAATTTTGTATGAAATCTGTCAGTCGGTCCTTGATCATGTGAATGTGAGAACTTAAAAACGCTAAGAGCTGGATATGAAACTCGGCATACTATTCTATTACTAGAATTCTAGATCTGCATCGAATTTTGGAACAAATCCATTGACAGGTAAACTGTGTGTCTGTTTGCCTATCCATGTGTATGTAGGCATGATAATTTAAAAACTCAAATGCTATGTAAATAAAGTTATGTGATTCTTGACAAGAAACTTTAGCTCTGCTAAATGCATGCTCCATTCTCTTTATTATATGACGAACAGGAATGACGCTAGAGTTAGCCCGACGGTGAGGCTCGATTTGCCCGTTGGGGGGCACAGCCTGCTGTACGGGGCGACGAGTGCAATGAAATTGGTCTCAAATTTTTGCCAGATTATTATTTATCAACTACAGGTTGAATACCCCGTACAAAAGTTTTCCCCGACGGGATACAAAATGTTCGCCCCCCCCCCCGGGGGGGGCCAGGCCCCCCCCCCCGTCGGGGATCCTGTGCCCCCCTGTCGGGGAAAAATTTTGTATCCCGTCGGGGAAAATTTTTGTACGGGGTATTCAACTGTAGTTGATAAATAATAATCTGGCAAAAATTTGAGACCAATTTCATTACACTCGTCCCCCTTTCGGGGAGATCGTGTCCCTCTGGCGCCACCCCTGATGACGAAGTAAACCCCACACGCGCCGTATTGTGGAAGTATACAAGAAAGACAAGGGAAACACCCTCCCACTGGTTTAATCTTTTTACGGCTTGCATAAATTTTTATTTTATTGGCGCTTGCTTGTCATAGGGTTTGACATGCTTGTTGTAGGTCTCTCTTAACCGGCAACAACAAGACTTTGCCATCCATTGGTGCTCCCTGAATATTTTCCAAGGCATTATAAAGTCATACTAACTGACACTATGATCCATGCGACCCTGGAATTTTTTCCCCGGAAATTTTTTAATTCATTTTAACTATGCTGAAATTTCCCTTGATTTTTAAGTCTAGATATATGATATAAATTGTGTCATAAGATAACAAAAATAGACTCATAAACTTTTAAAAATATTACAGTAGAGTCTCCCTACAACGAATTTCTCCCTATAACGAAATTTTTAATCGGAATGTTAAATAACATTCAAAATATTCTCCATATAACGAAGTGGTTGTCTCCCTATAACGAATTTTTTCAGAGGTTTATCTTTTCGATTTTTGTCATTTTTGAAGAAAGTTGATCATTTCTGTGCAACCAATTCGCTCACACGTGCCTGTTTCTGGAACCACTCACTCTTAAAATGTGAAAATTTTACATCACGAAATGCAAAACAATGTAAAATAACGGAATTTTTCAAGTAAAATAAACGTAAGTATATACTAGTACATATTATTCTCTAAATTGGTGAATTGTCTTAACTTTTGATTTTACAATATTTTTTTATTTATACAATAAAAATTAGTATAATTTTAACAAATTTATAATATATATTACTTCATTTTTAATTGAAAATCATAATTAAATACATTTGAACTTATCGAATCTATTGAAAAGTTTGGAACATTTACTTAAATAACTGCAAAAATCTCTAATCTCCGTATAACGCAATTTTCTCTAAAACGAATTTTTTCAATTGGAACCAAGCGATTTCGTTATAGGGAGACTCCACTGTAATTTAAAATAATTATGTAAAAAATAGAAAACAAAATCACTATGGTTAAACAAGATTGTAAATACACTAGTCTAAAAACAAACAAAAACATTAAGAAGAATAAATAATAATTAAAAAAAAATGGACGCTGTTTTTCAATTCAGAACAAACTGCCATTTTATATATTTCGGACCCACTGTTGTAAATTGTACAAAATTGAACTAACTTCATTTCGTTGCTCAACATATTACTTTTAATGAAATAACTTATTTTGGATAAATACGGCATGAGATTTTGTTTTTAACGTAGGACTACGTTCCTCCCATTGGGGTCTCAGTAAGGAATTTGCCAAAACGCCACAAAAAACGTTGTATTGGAGATCCTCTATATCTCGGTAACTACATATGTTAAAAACAGAACTAATGTCTTATTTTTGAGATAAAGGGTAACAACAAAAGTTACAAAAAGAAAACATACATGTAGTTACATAGATATAGAGGATCGCTTAACCAATTCATTCGCAATTTTGCCCAACTTTGTGACTCAGTAGTCGCTGAACTACAACTCCGATTTTCAATTTCTCTTTTTGTAACTTCTGTTGTTACCCTTTCTCTCTAAAATAAGACATTAGTTATTTTTTTTAACATATGTAGTTACCGAGATGTAGAGAATTTCCCATACAACGTTTTTTGTAGCGTTCTGGAATCAAATTCCTTCCTGAAACCCCAATGGGAAGAACGTAGTCCTACGTTAAAAAAATAGTAAATAAATATAGAGACTCAAACAATGTAAAAAAAGTCATAATTCAACTTTTGAAACTCAGTCTTCCATTACCCTTTGCTGATATCACATAAAAATTCAAAAAGACAACACATACATAAGCACCAGTTCCCTTGTGCGTACCAGTCTCGGTTGCGCAACCACTGGATTGTCCGTTCGACTCTCCAAGATTCAGGCCTCTGGCTTGATGCACATTAAGCCAGTCATTCATGAACACTACTCCAAAATCGAGCGTGAATGTGGAAACCAATCAAAATTGGTCTGAAGTAGAAAGTCGATTATTCAGCCCTTCCCAATTTCCATCACTCCGTGCCGTATGGAATGGGAACTGCCAGTCCTTGAAGGCGGCAATCCGACGGGATAGTAGGTACGGAGGTGGGTGGGGGCAGTAGCGTAGCAACAGGGGGGCAAGGAGGGTACAGATGCCCCTGGTGCCAATATGAGGGGGCGTCATGGAGACAAAATATTGGTGTGTTTATGTCGATTTTTAAAATCAAATAATCAAGAAGGGTGCGAAATAATATTACCTTGCTCCCGGGCCCCATTCCACGCCACTGAGCGGTGGAAAAATCACATGATGCTCTGGTCCCAGATAGCAATTTTAGTTTGCAGCAAGCTTGCCACAAATTTGTCATGACAAGAGTGCAAGCTTGCAGCAAGTTAACGAAAGCTTCGAAGTCACCATGAAACGAACTTGCAGCAAGTTTGCCACAAGCTTGTCGTGCAAACTCATTGCAGATAATAGCAAAAACAGAGTACGAACACAACCCGGGATAGAACTCGCGACCTACCGATTAGTAGACAGAGGTCGATACCACTAGACCAGTTCGGCTACGACAGGAGAAGATAGATTTCGCTAATACATCGGTCGCTTCGATTCGTATACGATTTATTTTAAACTTTTTTTTCGATCTCATTAAATTTTGAGTTGAGAATATGATTTGAAGTCAAAGAGAGAACGATTTTCGCTAATAACAACGTTTTGCTAGTAGAATAAATTAGAGTTCAAAAGTAATTACGTTAAAATGGGACAAAATGTATAAGTTTATTTTTCAACAAACATTGACTGTTTTTTCGGTTTAATTTTGTTTATAAACGCTAAAATTTCAACATTAAGAAAAAGGCGATATAGTTTTCTTTAAAGTGCGAGTGATATATTTAGTAAAAAGATGGAAAATGTTTCAAAAATTTTTTTATAAAAAAGTTAGGTTTTTCTACAAATTATCATTGATTTATTGAATTAATAAAAAGAAGGACGGTCTAGGTGATTCTATTAAAAATCATATATTTTTTTTTAAACAGAGACAATGATAATTATCTCTTTGCAAAGAGGTGGCGCTACTTGTCACATCGAACTTGCTACAAGTTCGATTCAAGTTTGACGCGTCAAATTTTGCCATGACAAGTCAAAATCAAACTTGCTGCAAACTTACGTGCTATCTGGGGTTCCATTTGCCCTCGTTACATCACTGGATGCCGATGTGGCTAGTCTTAACCTCCAGTGCAAGTGTCTTCTGCGTGCAGTGGCATAGTGACTGTGAAGCAAAAGGGGTGAAGGATAGACAGTGGAGGTAAAATATGTGTGCGTATTTGTCACTTTTCTAAGCTGAATGTGATGAGGGGGGCGAGAAACAATATTTTACCCCGAGCGCCACTTACCCTGGCTACGCCACTGTGTGTGTGTGAGAGTTGGAAACGCTGAGGTGTACTCTAGTGAGGCCGACGGGATTGGATTAACTGGTATCAGACGCATTCTCATAGCTTGGAGTGCTCATGAATGACCAGCCTTAAATGAAGTGGCTAAAAAATTGAGTGGCGTGGAGTGGTCATGAATGACTGGCCTAAATGAAATGGCTAAAAAATTGAGTGGTCGTGAATGATAGGCCTTATAAGGTTGGGCCAAGCATCCCCCAGCTGGTTCTGTGTGGATGTTTGGAGAAGGGAATGAAGGCTCGGCTATTATCTTCCATCATCTGACCATGATTCAAATACATGAGGGCCGCCCCAAATTAGCTTGGAAATGTGACGTCAGTCTAACTATACTAAACTAAACCCTTGTGCCAGCATTTATGTGTTTGATTCCTCAAACATTATTTTACAATAGCTGAAAATATGTTTCAATACTTCACTTAATAATCTTTCGTAACAACATTAGAAAAGTTTTAGTATGGTTATTATTGTATAAATTCATTAAAATTGTGAAATTTTTATTTAAAAAAATGAAAAGCATGTATTGTCTAACTTTTTATATGTGACAAAATGAAATCGAGTGATCGCATAAAAGTTATGAAAATTTTAGGGTGGTGACGTAGCATAACTTCATATGGCTTTCATCAAGTGCTGATCTGCTAGAATGTCGATCAGCAATTGTCTGGAAAATCTACTACTTTCATCAGCCTATTTTTATGTAACTTTTCTTATCTGTTGAACATGCTTTTCTCCTTCTTCAAAACATACTCGATTAAAATCATTCTTTAGAATGAAACTGGTGGAGTATTTGCATAATTTAATCTCATAGTTTAAAATAAGAATTTTGATTAAATTTATCCAAAATTTTATTTCGTCAGTTAATTGTGTGCTGGTTAGGAGAGATGTTGCTGTTGTTCATTTGTTTTTTTATAAAATATTCTTTAAATTTTACGTTCTGGAATGGAATGAAAATATTGTTTTAAAATATGAGCATTCTATTACATTAACCTAACTGCAAATATTTTTAAAATATGGATTTGAATTATCCAAATGGGAATGGTTGAAAATAAATAAAATCTGATTTTATTAAATCGTAAAAATTTTATAGTTAGTTTTCTTTAATGTGCATTTACAAAACACATTGTACCTGTAATTTTATCATGTAAAATTTTGCAAATTAGTAAATATCATCAGAAATGTGAAATTTTCTAGGGTATTTTGAGAATTAGAATCTCAAAATCATCACTTCATGCTTGGCAACATTATTGATTAAGGAATTTTTGTATGTATAAAAGTAAGGGCTCGGAAATGGGCATATTTGTATGCTTTGGACGATGCTCATTTTAATGATGTAAAATGCAAACATTCAAGGGTTGCATACTAGTGTTTTAATATTGAAAATGTTAATGTTGGCAAGATTCATAGGGAGATAATTACTGTTTCTTTACATATTTTTTTCATGCATCAAATTAATTTTTTAAAAATGTGTACATTATATTAGAATTAGTTAACTCAGTCATATCAAAATTTTATGACTATTGTTTTCTGCAAACTCATCCAACTATAACATATGATAACAAATATGTCATATTTGGATGAATAATAGAAATATAAATTAAAATGTAAAAATTATAAATAATAAACAGAAGATTTAAACAAGAAGTTTCTTTTGGAATTTATTTAGGATTTTTGCCTCTTGATTTTTCAAAATGTTTCTCGTTTAGCCATTGGACAAAATTCAGGCCACAAAGCATATATTTTTTATTTATAATCTTACCCTTGACAGAAAATTTTGTCCATTTTAGAACTCCTATGGCTAGTGGCCTTTGAAGAAGTTGGTCATTCGAGTTCTTTTCCATTCCTTCCATATTGAATAATCTCTTTTACATTCTAAATTCTACTTTATGTGTTTTAAATATTAATTGTTGTAATTTTTTGTTGATGCAATCACTTGATGCTGTTGCATTGAGCATACAAAAAGGTTTATTGTCATCGTTTTTGTTTAAATATTCTGTTTATTATTTATAATTTTTACATTTTAATTTATATTTCTATTATTTTTTTCTGTATTATATTAGAAATAGCTGCATATGCACCATTCTATATAAAACTAAGAGTTTTTAATTAAGTTTTAATTAATTTTTACTTAATATCTTTGTTAAATTTTGATAATTATAACTGATATTTGGATGAATTCACATAAATAAGCAAACACACACTGCTTGTTTGTGGAAAAATGCAAAAATATAAGAGAGGTTGTGAACTGTGTATCAAAGGCCATTGATATTCTATAATTAATATTCTGAAAAGAAGTAAAAGCAATCAACAGGTTGCTGTGGATAAGTTTATATCGGCACTTGATGATAGATGCATTGACAAAATGACCATAGAAATGAAGACAATTACCTCTGGACCTACAAAGCAAATTAATGGCAAGAAGATTGTATTAACTACATTTTATCTTCAGCTTCTACTGATATATTGTAATAAGACACTGACAGAGGATTTCTAGAGCTAATCTGGACTCATTCTGCATTAAATAAACATATTCTGGTCCATTCAGCAAAACTATGGGCAGAAAACTGCGAGTCGGTATTGGATGGTGGCTGGAAGGTATATGTTTTGATATTAGTGTAATTTCTATTTGCCAATAGCAACAAATTAATTTTGCCATTCTTTTCCAATGATGATGGTTACACAAATTAATGCTATACCTCCCTAGTCTGGTTGCAAGATAATGCCAAAAACTGCAGTCATTTTTTTCTGATTTGAAGCCCTACTCCATTGTAATTGAATTGATTGAATAGCTATTACTAGATCTACAATCGTATGGAATTTTAATGGGTATTAGAGTATACAAGCATCTTTTGTTGAAACTGATACATTCCACACCACAATATCCCATTAGTATTATTCAATTTCCAATAATCCATGTTGCTAAATTGATGGTCATAATATTCTGATATGGCAGTATAAATGTTTCTCTCATTTTTCAAGCAAAACCTCATTTTTATGGAAAACTGATTAATTGGTTTTCTTAAAAATAATTTAATTATTATTACATAGTATATACATAATTATTAAAACATAGGCATACAATCATGTTTCTAGTTTGATGCAGAATGCTTAGTTTTGTGTATCATTTTCTAGTAATGCTTTCTTGTAACGATTTCTAACCTATATTGCTACATTTTCAATATTAAAAAAATTACTACTTATGAAATACATCTCTTAGTGCTTTGATCACTTAACTAACTGAAACACATAATAATAGTTTTACTACACCTGCTTCTGTAGCTAATCGGGGAATCCTGATATCAACAAGAAAGAAAAAAAATGTATAATTGTGTGAAAGTTGTAGTGAGTTTTGTCTAGAAATACATTTTTCTACATAAAAATTGTATTTAAGTGTTCCATACTAAGTGTCATAGAAAATGTAAGAGTGGTCTGTTAAAATATTTAAATATTTTCTAGTTATATATTAATATTAAATGTAAAATATGCATGTAAGTTTAACTGCATGTATCGTAACGCACACATTTAAAATTTTTTTAAATGGTTTTGATAAACGTAACAATATTGCTTCTGTAAATTTTGAGTGCAGTATGTATTTTTACAAACATGAGAATTATTGTGCATATCAAATATGTACTTATTGCCATTGCTTGGTTGAAATGCATAATAAATAGGCATTGTATGGTTAATGTCTGTATTTTAATTATGTAAACACTTTCATACCAACAAAGTTATACAGAATTCCTTGCACGACTTGTGCATTTTTACGAGTATTTGATTGTAAAAAAATGTAACGTGAAGAAATTTACATTAATATATCCAGCGAGTCCCATGGCCCTATTCAATCAATACTGTAAGACTCGCCTGCGAATCCTGGCAGTAGTGTGTTTTGATGGAGCCTTCAAGACCCATGGTATCAAATAAATGGATAAAACTTTCTGAAATGATGCAGAAAAGGTGTATATTTTTCAAAATATACGAGGCGTGTCCGGAAAGTACCGTTTTGGAAAAACTCGCATAAAAATTTTTCTCGAAACAAGTTATTTTTACATGAAAGAGCATTTCGGTAATTATTTTTCTACACAGTTACCACCATTGTTCAGACATTTGTAATAGCGGTAAACCAAATTATCTATAGAAGATAGATTGTCTTCAAAGAAAGATGCCGCCAGTGAAGACAGCCATTGGTGAACACTGTTTTTTGCGTCGTTATCGCTTGCGATAATTTAAGTGATTTGCGACATTCTCATGCAACAGTTTTTGAAATTTGTGGAAACTCGTCACAAAGCATTCTTATTGTGAACCGTTTGTTTTTACGAATTTTCTCATTCACTTTTGCAACCAAACCATCATCGACAACAAAAGGTCGCCCACTCCGTGCTCCGTCATGAACGTTGGTGCGACCATCATTGAATTGTCGAACCCACTTTCTAACCATTCCATCAGTCATTACATTTTCACCATAAATCTCTACAAGTCGACGATGAATTTCAGCTTGCTTAACATTATATGCGTTCAAAAACCGTATTACAGAACACACTTCACAATCAGCGGGATCGGCAATCGTCTTAAACATTTTGAACACTCACTAACACATGTAAACACAACACAATCTGGCTGTAATGGCGTCAGTGGACAGACAATCAACCAGAGATGCAACACAACCATATGCTCGGAACTCCGACACTAGAGCTGCGAGGGCGGTAGAACGAAACGGTACTCACTTTCCGGACACGCCTCGTAGTTGAGATTAGTAGCTAACATGGTAAAAATATTTCCATAGAATATTTTCTAATTGCGCATTAATATTAAGCATATCTCATAATTTACAATAAACATTTCCCCAAAAAGAACTAATCTCACGCAATTGGTTGCTTTATATATATATATATACAATTTCAATTGCACTGTAATTCAAGACCTGAATAATGTTCAGACATAAATTACCTAGACTACTCATTTCACAGTTTGTAGGAAACTTCATCATTCTATTATAAAATCTGGAGAGAATTCTTTGCTTGATGTTACTTTTTAAAGAATAACCCACAAATGATTAAACTATAAGCAATCTAAAAAATAAACCTTAAAATACAGTAAAGTTTTAATGGAACTGAAAAATGGAGTACCGATGCTGTTATTCACTTCTCCTCATAATATAGAATCCAAATGGTTTAATAATTAAAAACCTGAAAATTCTTAGGAAGACAGGTTACAGATAACTTCCAACTTATTGGATATGTTGGTCAAACATCTTCAAGTTGTGTTGTGTAGAAGTTCGGAGAGGGGGTGACAGTTCAGGTGTCACCCTACGCATCTGACCATGGGTCAAAGCTATGACGCCTATTTCAGAATATCCCTTGTATAGTTTCAAAACAGGATGTTAACCTAGCTACACTAATTAAGAAAAATTATAACTGCATATTCTCTTGGAAACATTTGGAATAAAATGTCTTTATTGAACAGCATTGTAACAGGAGAATAATAAAACCATTGTAATTTAATGTTTTTAATAAAATTATCTACATCAGGGGTCGATCCAGGATTTTTTAGGGGCCCATTTTTGTGAAAGAAAAAGAATTATTTTCGTGAAAAATGAAAATATTTTTGTGAAAATTTTTTTATAATGCAGAACCTTCAATGTTAGCAGTCATATTTCTATGTTACTGTGAAAGACCGAAACTGGAGAATGTGAATGTTGACATTCACCGGTGACATTACTATGTGAATGTTGACATTCTCCAAATTTCGGTCTTTCACGGTAACATCTATATTTTACGTTTAATATCAAAAGTATTTCATTGAAAAATTTTAAAAAGGTATCGTTTTTATAAAATGAAATTTTGTAAAAGGGCCGTTTTTATAAATTTGAATTTTGTGAAGGGGAAGCAAAACGGCCCCAATTTTCGCCTGGATTGACCCATGCTACTACAGGGAAACATCTCTGCATATAATAAAGGAAGAACTTCTCCAATATTTTATTATTGATTAATATTAAGGTCATCTCCTCTAAATGCAAGCAATAGTAGTTCTGCACCAAGATGCTTTCGTATGTTTCCTGAACTTCTTCAGTTTTTACTTTCTTGTACGTGAAGTAGAGAAAGTCTTGGAATCACTAGAAAAAACGAGCCTCATATTCTGACAATCTCCACACTTTAAATATCCCTGAGGGGGCCCCCCCCCCCGAAAAATCCAAATAAGGTGTTCTGTAAACACAACACCTCAAAGACAGAGCAAACTAGACAAGTGAAATTTGGAATGTTTTTGTACACAAAATCAAAAGTTGGACAAAATCCATCAACGGGAAGTCTGTCCATCTGAACACTACAACCCACAAATGCAACAAGCTAGATGGATGAAAGGTACTTGCGTATTAACGCCACCTCAGCTACAGATTTGGCGGTTTTTAAGTGCCGCCAATTTGGCGGTTTTTGTACTTACGTATTAACGCCAATGCAGCTACAGATTTGGCGGTTTTTAAGTATTAACGCCAACACAGCTACAGATTTGGCGGTTTTTAAGTATTAACGCCAACGCAGCTACAGATTTGGCGGTTTTTAAGTGCCGCCAATCTCTTACTGGCGCATTACCGCCAATCTGTAGCTGCGGTGGCGTTAATACGTAAGTACCGGATGAAATTTGCCATATAGCTTCATCACCAGAATTGCATCACATATATGGGACCAACTCCGTCAAAGGGTTAACTGCCTGTCTAATCATGGGTGTCTGAATGTGATAACTCAAAAATGAAAATAGCTACATAAAAAAAGTTTAGTATGAGGTTTTGACATCGAAATTGTAAATCTGTATTAAAATTTTGAATCTAAACAGCCAAAGAGAAGACGTTCAAATGCATATTCAATTCCTTTTACTGTACTACTGCGAACAAAACAATTGGGCTATGTTGCATACATATATGAGAAGGGAGAAGGATGATTATTCTTGGCTATTCAATAATTTCACTTTACACTAAAACAAATTCTTTAAGGACTAGAAGATATGTGCCCGTCTAAGACGGGCTTTTAGCTTGCAAATATATCTCGGATCTCATTGTCACAGGTTTATTACGGAAAGTTGTAGAAGGAAATGTCATGCACATTGGCAGAGTGTTTAAAAAATAAAAAAAGCACGAAAAACAAAAATATTGAATCAATCGACACTAACTTTCGTTAAACGAAATATATAAAAATTCATTTTCAAAATTAAGTATAAAAAAGTAAAAACCTTTTTAACTGAAACGAAAGTAAAGATCTCCCAGAAGTGGAAAAATAAATTAATTCTAAAGGAGTTCATCTTCAATGAATCAACATAAAATAAAATGCTGAACTTAGATAAAAAAAAAAAAAAAAATGTCATAACACAGAATCCAAACAGTAACCCATGGTGTGTATACTAATTTGTAGACAGACAGAGTGCTTAAAAAAACATAAAAAGCATGAAAAACAGAACTGATGAAACAAAATTAATTCTAGCATAACTTCTTTTTAATATTAACCGAGTTCCGAATAAAAAAGAAAGGAAAGCTTTAAACTTCCATAAAAAAATCCACTGAAAATGAAGAAATAAATTAATTCTGGTATTGCTATTAAATCATCACTGTCCCGTGTGGATGAATCAGCATAAATAAAAAAAAAAGCTGAGTTTTTTTGTTGCCCACATTCCAGAAGCGGTAACGATTTCGGACCGCTTTTATAATATAGATGATACTCTACCGAGTCGCAAAACCTTACTTTACACCATTTACTAGAGAAGTTAAGGGTTGTTCTCTCATCTCTATATATAAAACACTAAGGCGGAAAAAGGGGGCTAATTTCTCTTTTGTCGATGGCAACGTCTGTTACCAAACAAAACCAGAAGCCTCCGCCATGTTACGCATAACTTCATAGGAATAGCCCGTTACTAAATTCGTTGTGATGTAAAATAACTTATGAAACCTTCCCCTCAATCTAAAATTCAGTTCTACATTTTAGTATTTAATTTAGAATTCCTTATCGTAAATTTTTTAACAATTTCTTCATAAATTCATAAACAGATGGCGCCACTGGTTTAGCAGAATGATCTGTACATATAACATTTTATCCGTTTCATCTCCCGTGAAGTACCTGCATATAACGTTCTATTTTATCGCACAGTGCCTACAAATAACGTTTCATTCGAACGCATCGTACCTACAAATAAGGTAGGCTAAGGTTCAGGGCCAAAAAATTTTATTCTTTCTTGATTAAGGTAAAAGCATTAACAGGAAATCAGCTTAAGATTTTTATTTATTCATAAAAAAAGACAATATTATGTTCATAGTGCTAAGATGTCACACGACAATCTCTTTATTAACAATATTAAATCTAATTTGTTTTTAGAATAATTATATTTGTTTTAATTTTGAAACTCTTATGCATTTGTTCATTTATGCACTTTAATAATTTTCTTTGAAAGTTTTATTTGAAGAAAAATATCTTTTTTGAGGCTAAAAAATTTTATTCTGTGCTGATTTAAATTAAAGCATCAGAAGCAAAATAAAGCTGATTCATATAAAGATTTTAAAATAATTGAGCTAGGATATGCAGTGTCTTCACTGTAGCAAGCAAAGCGAGCAGGGTTTGCTACGATTGAGGATTGCAATGCAATCCTCCTGGGGGCAAAGCCTCCTAGTTCTTGATAATGTTCTATAATTATGGAAACCAATATTTAAAACAAAAAACTAAGACCTGTTTGCTTCAAATACAGGGAAATCAGAATAGAAAACAATATGGTAGATGTTCAGTTTCTACAAATAAAATGAGCCTTTCTAAGAGGTAGAAGGCTGAACTTAGATTTAAAATTCAGGAAAAACAAAAGTGAAATTAATGAATTATTACTTACCAGAGGATATATAAATATCACAAAAACAAGACGAGAACAATATAAACAAGTTGTATTCAATTTACACGTAATAATCATATTTTTAACTCCCATTTTCAATAAAACCTAATAATCCATATTACTGATTACATAATTTTGAATGATAAAATAAAACTTTGATGTTCTTGATTTATTTAAGTTGGTTAAAAATTTGTCGATAACTTCACCTGTTTAATAATGTCGAAAGCGAAATCTATAAACTCCATTTTTTTAATATTACAAAATTCCATAAAAATATAAATCCCGCTGAAACGGCTTTCTATCAAATATTTAAACTTCTATATTCATATTGTTAACGAGTAAAACCATCCATATTGTTCTGAAGCAATAAGATAATTAAAATTTTCTCGGCAAATTATTGCTTAACATTATGATAAATTTTGACTGCTTACTTTCAAGCACTATTACAGGGGAAAAAGACAAACTAAGTAAGAAATATAATGATATTTAATAAACTTTTTTTATATATATATACAGTCTTTCAAATGTTCAAAAAATTACATTAAGACTTAAATTTTCAAATACAAATCATTTCGAAGATATAACTATTTGTGTAATACTAAAATTTTTAACTAAATCATAAAGTCATGCATATATACAGATTACGAAATATTTTTTGAAAAATAACTTATTGTTGTAATTACTGAATTCCTTTTTGAATATTCTGATCTGTAATGCACTAAGAGTTTGAAACTTAAATTCATCGTCCATTTTAATTCATGCAGGCATTTTATAAGTGTTCAATCTTAATACTAACACACACAAATTTAAATTTCAAATGTTTAATTAATAGCACCAACATGAAGTTTATAAATATACAACAAAAAGCTTCACATATTTTGAAAAAATTTCTATAAAGAAGGGACATAAAATATTGGGATTATTGGATTACATAAACAAATCCAATGAGAACAGTATTTAAGCATCATTTCTATGAAGAAAACACAGAGAGCTACCTTAATGGATAAAATTATTAAAGCAAATGTAACTAAACTAAAATGGTATGTACCAGTGACACATTTAAATAAGACATGAATCTGACTAGCCAATGAAATATGTATCTTAATGATGATAAATGAGATTTTCTCATACAAGCAAAATATAAATTATACAAAACAAATGTATCATTAAGCATAAACTCAAATAAGTAACCAGTAACACTCACTTAAAAATATATATTAAATGGTCCCAGAAAGAAAAAAAAAAGGATTACACAAACACCCATTACAGAAAATAATTTTGCAAATTAAACACACAGAAGACTTCCAACGAATTTAACAAAAGAAAGAAAATAAACATTTGTTTCAATGATAATTTACTCTGCTAAGTCCAAGTATAAATATTTATGTCAATAAAAATATCTTGATAAAAAGCACTGTATAGTTATAAAAATTCATCACAAAATATTTTGGGCTGTACCATCAATTACTTGACAGATCAATTTTATAAAATATGTGGATTTCATAAAACATTTAATCACTTTACAAGGCAAAGCTAACTGCAAAGGTGTTTTATAATACTAAGAACTCGCAGGAAACTAATTTATAGAATTCAGATAAATAAATTACTGTCAAATTGGCAAAACATGCATACTGAATACCTGTACTTTTCTCATACAAATAGAAGGCCACTTCATTGAAATTATCCTCAATACTATGTATTACATTAAAAAATTAATCTTGATTTAAGAATACCTGTTTTCATAAATTTATCACATGCTTTTTTCACATATATCTTATAAATCTCATTCAATATAAATAATTTTTATATTCAAAAACATTAATAAAAATCTTAAAGAAAATACTGATTAACTTTATTAATCAATGCATTTATAAATGTTTTTATAACAGAACAGCTATTTTTTTGGTCTACAATGCTCACGAGTGGATCATCAAATGATAAATTAACAGTAAAGCTAGAAGATACCTCAGTACATAAAAAGCCTATATAATTTACTATAAAAATACACAACATGAAAAAAAGAAAGAAATTCATATCCAAAATTACAATACATTTTCTTTGGATATATAGACTGTACACTTTTTCCAAAAAAATGCTTAAGTTTTAGGCTCTTGAGCTTACAACATACTTTTGCAATTACAAAATACATAGATAAGCTCATTTTTTTAAAAAAAGTCCTATCCTTCAGAAGCTGCAGTTTACAAGAAGTAAGCTAGGAAATAAAATTATAAAGTGAAATCATAAACTGGGAACTCAAAGAATAGGATGGATTGTCAACAAACTTGCATGAACCATCCCCACTACAAGTCACTTTCAACACGTAACACATTACGAAGCCTGGAAATATGCTAACGTTTCTTGAAGTTTTGTGGTAATCTGAAAGAAAAGATATCATCAGCAAAAACATATTTAATGAGTGTTGTAAAGAATCAAAAAGTTATCTGTTCTGAATGAAAAATGGAAGTGTCGTGAAAAAATTTAAGAGAGCAGTATTTGAACATTTTTAGCAAGCTTTGGAAACTTCTTTTCCCATACCGTTTTACATTTACAAATGATAATCTCGAAATAAAATTAAAGTTGCTGATGCAAAATTTACATTATACCTTTTCCTTATAAGTGATAAAGATGCACTAAGATTTTTTTACCTTTGTTTATGCACTGGTACATATGTTGTACCAATAAATTATTAGGACTTTTTCCCAGACATCCAGTAATCATTTGGGTTTCTAATAACTCTGCAGATAAAATTATCCCCTAGTCCAGAGGTTCAAAACCTGTGGTACGCGTACACACACACAAATCAAAGTCAGTAATGGCGGACATAAGAAAACATAAGGGATTAAAAGTTACAGAATTTTGTTTCCCCAAAGTCGTGTGAAAAGTAATAGTTGTGCAGTCTGAAGTCTACTCTCAAAATAAGAAAAAAAGGAAGTCTGGTAAATAATCGATACATTGTCTTCACCAGCCCTGATCATGCAAGAATCATCAATGCCTTCAAAAAAGCTGTAGCTTTACCAGGCACCACACTGTTGTATGTTCATTGTTTTTCTTCTAGTTAAGACTTATTAATTTGACTCTTCAGCTTAATTAAGTCCTTAAAATTATTGAAAAAAACTCCTTTGCATAGACAGATGGTTAGAGGGGAATACGGCAGTAGGGGCTATGCGAAAATAAAAGGTCCAATAGTGTCATCAGAACGAAAAACAGCTGATCCTCAATGCTGCGTCTAAAAACACAAGGATCCAATATAAGTGCAACGGAAAATAAAAGGATCCACAAGGGCACACGAAAACAAAAGGGCAAAAGGAGCAAAAAACAAAAAGACAAAGAAAGGGTTACACATAAAACAAAAGGACAAATAAAGGCAAAAAATAAAGGACAAATAAAGGGCACGTCGAAAAAAAAGGACCAACTAAAGGGTTTAACGTCAAAAACAAAAGGATCAAATAGCTGGCATGCAAAAAACAAATAAAAGGACTAATAAAGGGGTACACGAAAATAAAAGGACTAATAAAGGGGTACATGAAAATAAAAGGACTAATAAAGGGGTATGTGAGGGAAAAAAGTTTGGGAACCCCTGCCCTAGTCCTACTATATTACAAGACATAGGCAGCAACTTTTTTTAAAGGGGGTGGGGGCACTTTCCTATTTCTCTACTGAAATGTCCATTTTCAGAAGAAACTTTGGATTTTTCTTAGCCGTAATCTAAAGGTTTTAAAGAAAATTATGTTTCCTACTTCATCTTTCTACTTAGGCAAATGAAAAGAGTGTTTTTCCTACATTTTAATGCTAAGGTACCATAAACAAACTTAAGGTTAAAAAAATAAATAAAAATCTCAATCATATTTCTGAAGGATATAATTACTGTTTTCCACACACATGTAACTATAACTTTCAAATTTACAAGAAAAAAAAAATCCTTGTGCAAGTTTATTAAAATCTTAACATTTATATCAGTTTGCAACAAATTTCAATTAACTGTCAGGTGAAAACAATAACGATGCTGTCTTATCAAAGTTGCCCAATTTCTTTTTCCGAAGATAGATAGTAAATAAGATATGCAAGTTTTACAGGATCTATCTGTACATCAGTAAATAATATTCAATTGCCCAATTCTTTTCATTGTTATTATTATGTGTATCAGTGGAAGAGGGGAAATTTCACTTAATTAATTAATAGAATAATGAACTCAGTTACAAACAAACTAGTAATAAATAAGTTGCCTATCAAGTCGAATTCTTTTTTAGCATTTGTATGTAAATAATGCACAATTTCACACATTCTAAAAAAAATATCTTTAGAATCTTCTGGCAACAAATCTATGCTATAATTTTTTTCCCTCATATATGAAAGGGGAAAGTGAGAGAAGAAAGGCAAATCTATTGTAAAATTTAATGCATTTTCAAGAAACAAAATGCTGATGGCTAAATTATACTTTGACCAGTGTCCAATCCAGGGGGGGCTATAGAGCTAAACCAAAATTCTAGATTTTATTTAAAATCACTACAACTGTTTGTTCTTACTTTTTATTAAAAAAAAAATCATGAAATTTCTTTCTGGCTCGACAGGCTCGAAAATCTTCCTACTTTTCTAGTCATTCCACTTGTACTTGTAGCGTTGACGTGGTCGAAAATATTTTTTGGCTAGTTATTTCAATGTATTTTTTATTAAATTATCGAAAGAATTGTAGTGTTCTTTATGATTCTTATTGACAGGTGAGGAAAGTCTGTAAAGTTAAAGTGTTTTGGTTCACATAAGCCGTGAGGTTCGACATTCGTCACTATGATACAAATTTTTTATGACCTCAGCCCGCAGACCCGAATCCTGGATTCGCCATAGACTTTGACCAAAACTAATTTATGAAACAAACAGTCACCAATGAAACAATTCCTTATACAAAAAAGAGAATATTAATATAAACATACTCTTTGATAGAAATCAATTTGAGCAGTAAGGTAAGTCTCCATCATGCTTTTGAAGTAAGCAACCCGTTCATTGTGGAAATGGTTAATTTCAGATAGTGTTGCATAAGAAATAACATCTGTACGCTGACTAATAGCTGCTACATCATCTTGACTAAGTCTACCATCTTCAGCTAACTTCTTATGCTCCGCCACTTTGTTCAAGGCTGACTGCAAACGAAAATAAAGGGAAAAAATAAATAAATAATAGCATTTTACATAGATTTCACGAATTCACATTTAGTAAAAAGAATAAAGCAAAATATGAATTTAAAAAACTTAACACATAAATATTTTTTTAAAAATTCAAAAGAAAAGAAAAATCTATCATAGAAGATTTGAGGAGATTATTTTTCCCCCATGAAACAAGAATAAATATAAATCTCACTTTCTGAATGTGAAGTACATCTGGCCATGCAGAAAGCATTCCTTTATACTCATGAAGTACATCAGCCATCGGTTCTGCGTCGTATTTTGGCTAAGGAGAAGTGAAATGTTTCAATTTAAAAATTGCTATGACAGTCTATACATATAAAAGGCAATGTTTGTGTGTGTGTGCGATGTCCAGATGAATCCATCGCAGTTACAGCTATAAAATTTCGCACACAGGTAGTCGTAATGGTGACTCAATGCACCTTGAAGCAAATTTTAAAATCTTTTTTTCTAGAAATTTTTTATTCAATATTTTGTGTTGTTTTGGGTGATTTTTCGCACTAATTTCTCAATAGCATGATTTTGGATAATTGTACGAAAAAATAGATATACCATCATTTCCGTTCTAATGAAGTTTGTTTCATACATCTAACGTAATTTACTGAATATTGAGAAATTTTTGAAAAATAGTCACTTTTATGGTAATTTTCCATTTCAATTTCTTCAAATTATCGCATCCGATGTCCTAATAATGTTATCATTTTCAATTTGTTTTCAGCTTATGACAGGAACGTTTCTGTTGGATTTAAAACAAGAATGGTTAATATATCTTTTTCCGTTTTTTTTTTTTTTTTCAATCAATTTTTTCCTGGTCAGTTCAAAGTGATTTTTCTCTAGCGAGCATTCTACCGCGGAAGTTTCTTCAGAGCCTTCCCAACATGCATTGTCGCAATTTCATTGGCTGACGGTGCAGAGCACAGGATATGTTATAACCTTCAGCTGAATGACTTTGATTATTATTTTCGGCAGTGCCTTAATGTGTTTATTTGTCTCGCATATTTTGCTTTCTGTATAATAATTTTCATGTTGAAATTTTTAAAAATTGCTTCGGATTAACGTACTCTGTACTGTTTTTCTACAGTTGAAATGTCAATATCGCAAAGAAAAATAAGCGGGAAAATCAATGATATGTATCTTTTGTTTTGATTTTGTTTTCAGAACTTTTTCGTGTCATTGTGGGCGGTTTTTTAATTTTGTTGAAATCCTGATTCCACGGACAACGCCGAGCGCGTACTGCTAGTTAGTTATAAGTCGCAACAGTATTCGGGAACTATACAGCAAATTTTTTATCATACTTAATTCAGAATAATATGTAATAACAAATTCTATATGAAAAATTGATGCTATTTCCTTAAATAAAAAATACTGGTTTGCTAGCACATTTTTTAATTAATTGATCTGTTTCATTAAAAATATCTTACACTACATAAAAAGCAAGAGACTTACCTGTTCTTCATACATTTTCCCCAACTCCTCATAAACACTTGCTGTGTACTTTATAGCAGTAGTAAGAGAATCAGAATCTGAAATTAAATTTTAAAATAAGAAATGGATTTTTTTCATGTGGGGGGGGGAGCAGGTGGGGGGAAAAAAACTAATTTCACAAAATTCGCAAAAGAGAATGACTACAAAGTGTTAGAAAGAATTGATAGTGCTGAAATATGCACTTAAATGAAGTACCGTATTTTTTTCACATTTCTTATGCATTTCAAACAATTAACATTTTGAGAGATAGCAGTGCTTATACAGAGCACATAATGATAATAACTGGTTATCGTTTTTAATTAAAATTGAAAACTAAAATTTAAAGAAAATGTTGAACAGTGATGCAGAATTAAAATAAATGCTACAATGCTTTTGCAATCAACCTGAAAAGATAAGACACAGTTGTTTTTTTTTCCATTAAAAGCATTTCCAAATCTTTTAAGTATCCAAAATTTAAAATGATCTATATATTTAAATCATAAGGTAAAACCTTCAGACAATTTGCCTAGATATGTCATCAAGTGTCGCCTGCCCCCATTTTCGAACCAAATCGAAAAAACATATAGAGAATGTATGGTGGAGAAATTTTTTTTTCAATTTCAATCAAAAACGAGGGGTAGGTGACCCTTGATGACATATCTAGACATCATAAGCTTTCATATGAAATAAAAATTGCCGAAATACGCCAAGTGGTTGGGGCTGGCAAACTGTCTGAAGGTTTTACCATATTATAGGGACGAGATTGGTAAAAAAGCAAAAAGATTGAAATTGTACGTGAGCAAAAAATTTGTACCATAATTTATACACGAAATAGGTTTTAAGAAGTAAAACATGTAACATGAAAATATTACACTATAATAATTAATAACTTAATTATTTATAATTCAGTACATATAAATAAGAAAAAGAATATTAAATTATTATTAAATCATTCACATTAAAAGTTAATAAACAAGATTAACACATCATCAGATGCATCAGAAAATACAAAATTAGTCATTAAAACATATTTATCACACGTACATCACTGAGATGCAACATTCACCCAACAGAAATCTGAGAGGAATTATATTTAATAGCCTTTTGATAAAAATTCGCTCAAAAAATAAATAAAAATAAGGGCAAATCATTTCTTTTGCTTCATGCAATTGTGTAAAGTGTATTAGCTCTTTATAAATTATAATAATGTATCATATACTGAATTCTGTTTTATTTCTTTTATTTTTCGACATTTTTGCAAAAGTAACAGCACAATGATTTTGCACCTTATAAAGTGAGAGGGGTCGAGAAATTGTACAGTTACAATGACAGATTCATTTAGCATTAGTGTTGTTTGAAACATTTCCTTAATTGTTAAAGAAGTGGTTTTCTTCCGTTTTTTTAATTGTGTGGCTTTTGTTGGTAACAGATCTCCATTAACACGCTTCACCCCTTGTTTTGGAGGCCTCCTATCTTTGACAGATTTTTCTTCAATAAAGGATGTGTTTGCATCCTCTGCAAGTTTATTTTCAGTAGAGGTTAAAGTTTTTGCACAGTCTTCATTAGTATCTCTATGTTTAATTACTGGCATAGTTGTCGAGACTACACTATCTCTAGAATTCCTAGGTAAATCATGTTTTATTTTTTTATGTATGTCTTATTCTCTGCTTCTGTGCTGCATTTGCACACAGCTTTTTAGCTGTTTCTTTTGACAAGAGTTTTCCTTTTTTTTAAATGTAGTTTATTTACTTGTTTTGGTTCCATTTTTTTATTTCTTCATCTTGGTACGCCCTACAAGATGACCTTAAGTTTTCAACTAATTTGTTTTTAACATGCTTATGCAAAAAAAAAAAAAAAATCCTTTTTTTGCAAAATATTCCACAGAGGTTTTGTTTTCTGCAAAAAGGTGGCACTTAATGCTTTGAATGACACTGAATGTTGGAATGTTCATCCTTGTAGAGATTGCAGATATAATGTTGATACGTCAGTAGAAGATGAATCAGTTAGTTTCCTAGCACCAATTCCTCATACAGAAAAGAAAAAATATTAATATAAACATACTCTTTGATAGAAATCGATTTGAGCAGTAAGGTAAGTCTCCATCATGTATAAAAAGCCGCACGGTTGAGCATATTTTCCCAGAATTTTCTTTCAAAAACGGAAGGTTTCTTTTCTTTGTGTAAAAGCGGAATTTTCGGAAGAAAAAGCAAATTTTTGAGGGGGGGAAAAAAAAACAAAAATCCGAAAAAACAACAACCCCTGAATTTTGAGAGAAAAAAGACAAAAATGCGGAATTTTTCCAAAGTAACAAAAAAGCAGAAGAATCTCATCCCTGCATATTATTTTAAATATATAGATCCCAACAGTTCCATCACAATGGCACGTCAAAAATATTGCAAAATGCCTATTGTAGGTGATGGAAACTGTTTATTTAGGGCAATTTCATTCTGTATTTATGGATCTCAAGACTTTCATGATGAAATTCACGAGGAATTTATACAAAACGTTACAACTAGATGAGGTTTCTTGAAAGATCTTACAATTTTAAAGGAATCAGTTGTCTACAAAGAATGTGAAATCGTCTTGATTTTTATGGTCTGTTCCACTGATCTTCATGCAGTATTTAAAACTGAAAAAAGTAGTGGCTGAGAGCCTCGACGCAGCGAGGTGGCAGGGGCAGTGCCGAGCAAGGTGGGTGTTGGCCGCGAACCCACCTGGAGGGCAGCTAGTAAAATCTAATTATTCTTATGAAGAAGATTTATTTACAAACTTAATTTTGATACTGGACATCTAATTAATGACAGCAACATTTTTTTTTATGGGAAATTTTAAAATATCTGTAGAAAAAGCATACATACGCTCAGATGAATACATTCCAAAGGCGGTACCAAGATCATTGAAGGATTCAGACATCCTCTGAATTTCCTTCTTTACAGCTGAAATAGACCAATGATATCAGTAAGGAAAAAAAAAATCAATATTCTAAACAAAAATGACTGTTACAGACATGACACAGGCTCGGAACAAAAAAAGCTGAACTTCATAAATACGGTATCGTGTCAAAAGTAAATACCGAGAAGTAAAATAAGTATTATTAATTGAACAATAAATGAATAAATTTAAACAAAAAGTGCTTGAGATATTAAAAATATTGTAGAATTATTATTTACAAGAAAATGAATGGATGAAAAATTAATTCGCAAAAAGTTTTGTTAAAATAAAAACTATGGTAAAAATTATCTCACTAAAAAATATGACCAAGTAAAAACTATTTTTGATTATACATAATTATTAAAACTTTTGTTTCTCATTTCTTGAGCTAACAGTTCAAGCTTTCTTTTATGCTTCAGTCTGCTATTTTCATCCATTTTCTAAATTTTGCTCTCTTTCTTTGATTGGGGTTTTTCTTTATTTTTTCTCATTGCTATTTTCTTATTATCAAGTTCCTCTTAGTACTATTTGCCTGATGACCTAAAATTTTTGCACATGTTACTTACTATCAATAGCATCACGTACAAAATCTTTTTTTTCTAAAATATTCAACAGCAGACTGCTCTTTGCTGATAATTTTGTATTTAACACTCTAAATTGAAGAATATGTTTCAATATACATTCTTCCCGATCTTTTATCTATCAAATCTGACATTATTTTAAATGTGCACATGGCGGGCAGTTTTTGTTTGCGTGTTTTTCACGTCTTTTGTGTGAGCCCCCCCCCCCCCCCCCCCAACACATTAACAAAAATTTTAATGCAGATTTGCATCGATCCCAAGAATGATGAAATTCGATGCCGAAAAAGCGGAAATCCGCGTTTCCGTGGAAATGTGTCATGTCTGCTGTTACAAAAGTCATAAAAACACAACCCTTTTCTCAGCTACTCATATAAACCAATTTTAAGTTAAAAACAGCCCCCTTAAAACCCTATAGCTGAACTAGACCTACAATATCCATGAGGAAGAAAAGGAAATATATATATATATATATAAATAATAAGTATTAGAAAAGCTACAAAAACAAGAATTGTCTTAATTACTCATATAAAGCCAATTTTAAGTTAAAATGAATCCCCCCCCCTGAAAACCTGTTTACTCCAGGTAAACTTTTAAAAAAATCATAATAAATGGAGCATCTATTCATGATTAATTGGTGACTGAAGGTAAAATAAATTCATTACTATTCAAGATTAATACAGAGCTATATTTACACATGAATTACATCTGTTAAAAAGCATAAATCAAAAACAAATATTATCACCTTAATAAAATATATTCTACTTTTATCCCTGGAAGATCATTGGCGACACAGATAATTTAGGAGATTCACTTTTAAAAATTAATAAAAGCTTTTGAAGATAAATAATATTATAAAAAAGTTTAAAATCTTTCATCCATCGTAAATTTACTTACGCCCAGCATATCTTTTATGCTGATCGACGGCAACATTGAACAATTGCTTTACACTGTCATCCATTTTCATAACAAATCTATTAAAAAGATCTATTTGCTTCTCTCTGAAAGAAGAGAAATTCAAATTAAATTAAACGTGAGAAATTCACGTAAAAGTTGGAATATCTTTCAAACATATAAGAAAATAAAAATACAGTTGGACCTCTATTTAACGAAGTCGCTAAATCCCCAAAAAAAGTTCGTTATATGGAAAATTCGTTAAATAGAGATTCACCTTTTAAAATACTTTAAACAACAAAAAAACAGATTTTAAATTCATAAACACTAAATATTATTAGAAAAGTAATTAATCACACCTTTATTTTGTAAATTAACATCTATTTGTTTTATATATTTTACCCATCAAATGAAATCTACAAGGAAAACAAGAATAAAACAAAACATTGTCCGGGAATACACTGTATTTTCAATTTTAAAAAATAATTTTATATTAAAATTAATGAATTTTAGCATTTCATCATACGAAGGTTTGTTGATTTCTGCATCATGATCATTTCCATCTTCATCGCCATTTATTGCTGTATTGTTTTTATTTTTCACACTGTCCACTTCAAAACTGCCTCATCCACATCTTCATAGACACATGCTTTTAAACTTTTTGAACATCGATGAATTATAATTTTGTATCTTATCACGATTTTTTTATTATGGTTGATAAGCTGTTTGGAAGAATACCAAATTTTAAAGCAATATCCTTTTTTTTCTTCACGTCTTTATCCACCTCATGAAAAATTAAATTTTTTTCTCTGATGCTCAAGCACTTTCGCTTTGACATTTTCCAGCTTCAAGGTCATTGATCACCATAAAATGTGTTAAAAGAAAGAATTAGTTTGAAATATTTAGAAATATTTTGAGAAATAGGGAGGAAAAAAATATTGGATCACAAGAAAAAGTTCGTTAAATAGAGAATGCACTTCGCTATCTGGAGGTTCTTTTACGAAGAAATTCGCAAAATGTTCTTGGTTCCAAGAAAAAGTTCGCAAAATAGAGGTTCGTTAAATAGATGTCCGACTGTATATCAAACAGCACGCATCTTACTTCTGCACAATAATTTTTATTTTTGCATATACAGGATATAAATCTACGAAGTAACTCAGATTACAAAGAAAACTGCATTTCAATCTTTGTAAAGCATGACATGAAATGTATACGCTGGTATTAAAATTAATATGAAATAAATTATCAATAAAATTTGTAATACATAAAATACCTGGATAAAATTAAGAACTTTATGATCTTTAAGAGTTTGCATTAGTGAGCCCAATAAATAATAAAGTAATAAATGATAATATATAATTTAGTATTTTGATTTGTCCTGGCAGGCATACAAATTTCAGAAAACCAGCAGTCCCAAAGAATGCCAGCTTAAGCCAAGTTTGAAGTGCAACTCTTCGTTAAATTAATATAAATCCAAATATAATTGGGTAAGGCAGACTGTATAGCAAACCCAGCATTTCAGCACAGAATCAACTTCTGGTTCCGACCAGTTCAAATTTACCAAAATGAAAGTAAAAGTAAAATTACTCAAGTGTAATAAATGATAAACATTCATTTCTTTATTTTACATGTAAAACATTATATAAAACGTTTGTTACTTACATTCAACAAAAATTTGACAATGGTAAACAAATCTCAATTACATAGACACTAAGACATTTTATGGATTCTGTGGTTCTCAATTTATGCATCTTAGTAACTCAATGAAATTATAATTTTCAACAAAAAGATTCACAGCTAGAACAATAAAATAAACAATGGAGTTAACAAAATTCATGCTAAAAAAGTATATAGGAGAAACTTAAAAAAGATTATTATACAATCTTCCTTAACAATTATGAAACAATTAAGTGTTCAATTGAAATTTATAAAATTAAGTATTATTGTCATAAATTTTTCACTAATTACATAGTCAAATCTCATTAGCACAAATTATTGCTAATGTTAGACTTTCAGTACAAATTTGATTCAAGAAAACACTGAGGAAGTGAAAATTTTAAGTGCATCAAAGATTTACTAATAATCATATACAAATGAACAAAAATCACATTTTGATACCAAAAGCTACATATCACTTTTATCTCACCAACTTGGTATCAAAGAGGATGAAATTTGATGAATCATGGTTAAGTTTTAAGATTTCCAACACCAGCCCAAGTGTATATTCAAATAATGCTTTCATTTCAAGCAGAATTTGATTCTGCAGATTGAAACAAGAACCGATTTCAACTCAATTTTTTTTCAAAATTCATGTTTGAAATGACACAATTTTCTTCCTTACTTTCCAAGAAATATTTAAAAATAATTTTTTTTGCCCCTTAGAATAGGCTGTTTCTTGCACAATTTTTAATTTGTATGTCATATGCATGCAGAAAACCCAAAATTCACAAAACTATGATGCATGAATTTACTTACACATTTGCATTCTCTAAAGGTATTGAGGGTGTTGAAATGGCATGGAAAAAGGATCCACCAATTAGTTTATCTTTCTCGGCATTTCTTTTGCCCGATTTCCACCTCTATCAAAAAATAAAGCATCGAATTTTAATAACATCATATTACATTTTTAAAAAATATCTATAAGGTGTGCCCAAATGATAAGAAGACCTTAGCTGTATCGGCGTTGTATCAAAACCCAGTGAGTTAATGTGGTTGCAGATAGATGGCGTGGTGGTATTCCCAGTTACACCTGCGTAGTTAACGGCTTAGCATCAATATCCTCATTTCTGGAGAGTTGTTTCCGCAGTTCGTTGCATGATGGATTCCTCCAGATCAGCACAAAAAGCAGTCATCCAATTTCTTCGCGCAGAAGGGGAGCATGTTTCACAAATTCATCGCAGGATGAAAAAGGTGTACGGAGAGCAGTGTCTCACACGGTGCACCACATTCTGGTGGTATTAGCGTTATGAGGCGGGACGCGTAAACATCAGAGACTTGCCACGCCCTGAGCAGGCGCACGTTGTGACCCAACAGTGCCACGATTTTGGCTGTGGATGAGCTCATATGGCAGAATCGTCGGATCACCACACGTGAAATTGCTGTTAAACTGTTGTTAAGCAAAGGAACTGAGCATCACATAATCCACAAAAAGCTTGGTTATGGCAAAAGTTTGTGCACAGTGGGTGCCCAAGCATCTGTCAGAGAATCAGAAGATGGCGAGAGTGGGTGTTTGCCTGACCCAGTTTTTTCTACACTGAAGCCGTCCACTCTCTACATGCTGGGATCAGTGTATCATTGTCAATTATTTATAGTAGTTGTTCTGTTCCACATGAACTGTAATTAGAATATTCTTATTAAAATTTCTTTACATATAACTGTAGTCTCCTTTTCGTTTGGGCACACCTGATAGAATCACAATACACTGAGAAACTGGCAAAAACAAAATTTCCTCTACTTAGCTTTCCTCTACTTACTGTCTAAATTTACAAATACAAGGCAAAACCTTAATTACTTAAATGCATGAAGAAACTAAACAATATATGCATGAAATATATAAGATTTTCTATGACTATAAAGTTGATAAAGAAATTTTCTATTACAATCAGTTACACTACATTACCAATATTTGGAATCATTTACCAGAGTTTTATAACCTTTCATCTATTGAGAGAAAGAGAACCTAGATGGAGTTAGGTTTGCTAGCTTCTAGACTTAATATCTTTTGTTTCTGATATGCTTCGATGGCGTTGTTCTTACTGGTATATTTGGCAGAAGGTAATATTAATTTTATCTTCTTTTTTTCTCTATTGGATTTGTTAAAAAAGACTTTCTGAAGTTTTTCTTATTTAAGAAAGGTTTCTTCCTGCATTATTTCAATTATTGGATAAATTCATGTCACAGAGGGAATATTATTTGGCTATTAAGTCATTCCCTTGAACTCCGATGGCGAGTGGCACTTTGAAAAGGTTTGCCATTCGAGTTCTCTATAATTTTTTCCCATTTTATTTGTTTAATCTTAACGTGTTCTAATTTTTATTGAAACATGATTTTTGTTGATTGATTGTATCTTAATTGGTTAGTTGATTATAGACAATATTGTTAATGCAATTACTGGATGCTGCTGCGTTGTGCGTAAAAGGTATATCATTATTACTATTGTTTACTTCTTCTGTATTTTCTTTTTTGTATAATTAAAATATCTTTCTTTTGCATTTCATTAAAAGTTGCTGCATTTTTGTGCCATTCTGTTTAATGCGAAGTTTAATTTTTAATATCTCGTTATATTATTTAACTTGAACTTGGTCTCTTCAAATCGCTTTATGACTTCCAGCTGCAGCAAGCGTGCAATAACATTTGATGAAATGGGATACTTTTCTGTCAATTACATTTTCATTTTAATATTTGTTTTTAGTCATAATTTTTTATTCCAAAATTGTAAATATCTAATCCTTATTTAGAAATTTAAATAAGGATTAAAATGTAAAATAATTAATAAAATGACTCAAAACATACTTTATCATCTGTGCAAGTGAGAAAATGCATCCAAACTTCACTCTGAGACAACACAGGATGGCGACAAATTCTATTGACCCACATTTGCAGCTGATTTTTTCGATGATCAATGAAATCTTTCTCATAGCGTCCTATGAATTTAACGAAAGAAAAAAACAATTTAAACAGCACTTTCAAAAAAATGTATAATTTTGAAACTTCTCTTGTCAATACATAAACTTCTTATAAAAAATTATATATTTTGAAGCAATTCTAATATATACAACAGCACACTACACTGTCTCTTGATTGTAATGCCAATATTCAAGGAAAGAAAATGACTATAAAATTCAAATTTATTTGGCATATATAGGCACCTAGGCCAGTCAATATAAACACCTGAAAATAATATCATTCATTAGTTCTTTAATGGTAAAATTTTATTCAAATTTCTTTTTTATTTTGTCATCCATTTATAAAAAAAGGAAATTTATACAAAAGAGGAAAGTATGTGTGTCCAAGTTAGTTCATTTTTGGTTCTTTACGCACGTCCACACCGTTGGACTTAAGACGACCAAATTTGGCACAGTGATGGATTAGCACAAGAGGGAGCTAACACCATAAAAATTATTTTAAAATTTGACTTAGATTTTTATTTATTTAATTAAATAACGAAAATTAAGCTATTTTTAGGCATTTCTCACCAATAACCTCTGAAATACTTATGGTATGA
Organism: Araneus ventricosus; assembly: GCA_013235015.1. Lineage (NCBI taxonomy): Eukaryota > Metazoa > Arthropoda > Arachnida > Araneae > Araneidae > Araneus > Araneus ventricosus. The sequence goes on from BGPR01003922.1 coordinate 29,743, forward strand.
AAATTACTTTTACATCACCTTAATTATCTTTTTAATAATATCAATTTAATTGTTGTACAATTTTTTCTCTAACTGTAATTAATGTTTCAAAATTCATTTTAAACTCAAATTGCAACAATGCTTTTATTGTTATAAAATAAAATTCAAACTAATTTATTGTTTCATCAAATCCTTTATTCACGTGTTTCTACCACTGTTAAAGCTAAGAAAATATTGCTTTTTTTGGTCAAGGTAGACTTCTTAATCCCGCTGTTATTTCGTAGCATGCACGCAACTTCCAGTTTTATTTCGTAGCTTTTAATATGCACTCAAATATCCAATGACTTTAGTTTAGTTACTATGCGATGTTTCGTTTAAATTTCACAAATTTTTGAATATTAATGTTGATATGACAATGTTGTTTAAAAAGAGTAGAAAAATGCTATTTCATATTTGAGTTTCAGTTTGACTTTATTTATAGTACTAATAGAGAGTATTTATATTTAGTTTATAGAGTAGCAAGCACATCCTTAGAGTGGGTATACAAGTAATAATTTACAGATAATTTCAAGCAACCGGATGCGTTTTGAAAAATTGAGCAAATTGAATTAAAATCATGCCTCGAAAGAAACCGGTTTCCTTTGGTAAAGAAGATTTACGTTTGTTGAGGAAAGTTGGTGACAATATATTTGGGGAGGGACAGGAGGCCGGTATATGAAAAAATATGGATCCCGAGCAACACTTGGTTTTCAGCTAGCTCTATGATAAAAAAGAACAGACACTAAAGTAAATAAACAATGAAAATAATAAATTCTGGATTTAAAAACTCATGACCTGATCCTGTAGATATTATGATAAAATTACTATAAAAGAAGATATATTAAATACAAAAGTAAAAAATCAATAATGACATTTATTCAAAGAGAAGGAACAATAGACCAATTAAAAAAATTAATTAGTTTGTATCTCTTTAATTTCAAGCAAACTTTTCACCAGTTATATTTTAATACAATCTGATAAATAAAAACTACCCACACTTAATTTAATGACATTAAAAATAAGAATAATATCAACATTCAAATATAATCTATTACATATAAGAGCATAGTTTCCTGAAAACAAAAGTGAGATTTCTGAACGTAAACATCTACTATTTTACAATTGCTAATATATCCCTTTAAGCCCCAGCACGTACAATCGTGTGGGTTAGACGTCAGCTTATATTTCTGCTTTCTGGTTAATTGCATGCTGTAAATGCTGAAAGGAACAATTTTTCTTGTTTCCCAGAATTGCAATAGACCTATTTTTTTCATCAGATGGCAGATACCGTCCATTTTCGAGTTATAGTCGGCATTCAATCCATAGGTTACAAAAATGCGTCCCGCCTTAACCCTTCCCGGCGCAAGGTATAAAATTTTTGAAAAATAATGCAAAACATCATGGGTTTAGTTTATTGTCTAGACATAGAATCTACAAAAAATATTTTATCTTACGTCATTCCAATTGGAGGGATTGCCCCCCTTTGGGGTCACCCCATATGAGGACACCATCGGAGACAGGCATACTGATACACTCACAAATTAATATTGAATCTCACACAAGATCATGAATTAATACTTCAAGAATATTGGAGGAAAATGGACGAGTGAATGTGCTAAAGTTGTAAACGTAACGAACTATATAAAAAAATTGGGGTATTTTTAAATATATATTTATTCCAAAATGAAAGCGATATTTCATTGTGCTGCCATCTACATTCGAAGAGGAGAACTATTAGCTGCCTTTTCCGGGTTTCAAAGTGGAAAGGGATTTTTTTAGAAAATTTTAAAAATGGTGTCCTCATTTGTGACCACCGCGCCGGAAAGGGTTAAAGGGATACACTGACGCACAAGTCAAGAGATATGTAGCATACGAAGGATGTAAATTTATAAGTGGTGCCTGCACATTGCATTCAAAGGGTATAAAGAGTCAGATGGTTGTCAATGATGCCTGCCGGACTCTTGGATGTCTTAAAATGATTAAATGGTGAGAATAAACTATGATTAAATGTGGATCAATGTTACAGTTTCATGTATGGGACATAGCATTTTAGCAGTTGTTGCACTTTTAAGTTTCCCTTCTTCACAGTGTCAAAGGTGTGTTAACCCTTTGCGTGTCCCCCTCCATATCAGGGTCCCATCAAGAACAGCGATCTTGAAATGTTCAAAAAATAGAGTTTATTCTTACAGAAAATCATAAATTAAAACTTCAAGAATATTGGAGAAATATTTTCGAGTGCACTTGCTAAAATTGTAGACATTCAATACTCCAAAAGTTTCCTTTTTCAATATCAAGGAATTTTCATATTTTTAATCTCTAATATTTTCGGATTCAAAACGAAATTTGGTAGTGCTGCCATCTACATTCTAAGAGGAGTATTATTATCTTCATTTTCATGCAATTTTTGGGATTTAAAAAGGGATTGGGATTTTTTTAGACAATTTTAAAGTTGGTGTCCTCTTTTTTGACCACTGTGCCGGAAAGGGTCAAGAGTATTATGGCCTCTTACTAAGGACATCACAGAGCAACCCTTTACAAATCTTGAATGATACTGTTCCTTTTGATTTCTATCAACTTAGTGATATGAAGCACAATACCTAAAAGTAAATGTATATATGATTTATTTGTATTTATGATCCTCTTAAAAAAGGCATGTTTTATCTATTTCGACAGTGGGAAATACTGGAGTGAATGACGATACACCCGTCCAGTTTTATTCCATATTCACCACTTTCATGCTCTGAATAAAAGTAGTCATTGGTCGCATAAGTTAAAATCACAAGGAACAAATATTGTATAACGGTTGGCAAAGGATTTCATCGAACTATCTGAAAAGAGTTACATTTACCTAAGGATGCCCGAGCTTTTCTATGACAAACTTAAGGTATAACAACAAGAAAGTTAATTACAGCTTCCTCAGTGCTCTTTAATATAATGACAAAAATGTGTTAATTTTGTTTAATATCAAAGGGTGACTACAAATATGAGGGTCATCCAGAAAATAAAGACTGTTTAGTTATACAAGATGAAAAACACAATATTTATTGGAAAAAACAATTCTGTTACATACCGGAAGCTTCCTTCACTTCTCTATATAATCACCTCCTACATTTAAACACTTGCCGTATCTGTTCACGAGCTTCGGAATTCCCATGTTATACTCTTCTGCTGCCAGTTCGTTAAGCCATTCACTGCATTCAAACAAAAGGCCGCTCGTGCATTTCCACTGTGCAGCTCACTCGTCTTTCTCTTTTCAGGGTCAACTGGCACTACGATTAACGCAAATCATTATTGTGAGACTCTAAGAAATCTACGACGAGCCATCCAAAATAGGAGGCGAGGAATGCTTTCTGGAGGAATTGTGCTTCTTCACGACATTGCCCTCCCTCACACTGCTGCTGCAACTCAAGAATTAATGTATCAGTTCGGATGAGAAATTTATGATCATCCATCCTACAGTCCAGACCTTGCACCTAGCGATTTCCATCTTTTCCTTAAGCTGAAAGAGTTTCTGGGCGGTAAACATTTTGGAAGTGATGAAGAGTTGGAGAACAGGGTTCCCACTCTTATTGATGAAAAAAATTCAAGGACTTTTCAAGGACCTTTTTTAAAAAATTCAAGGACCATATAAAATTACATATTTTAGAACACAAAAATGCAAAGGACAAATTTAAATCAAATATTTTCAACTTTAACGTTCAAATGCGTGATCACTTTCAGATGCTAAAATGAAGAGTATCAAAGGCACATGTTTTGCACACCTTGTAGTTAGTGAACCAAAATCTACAGTGCCAAGTGAGTTTCCAGATCACAAATCAAACACCCTTACTATTAGGTATAGTGTACTACTACTAGATGCTAATTTTACACGAGCTACTACTAAGCATTTACTTGGTAGCTCACTTCACAAACACATTAGCTGAAATAAAATTAATTAAAAAATTGTTAGCCCCACAAGAACCTCTATTCTTACTTTTGACCATTGCTTGAGATTGAAGGGGGAAAAAAGCAAGAGAAAGGTACAAATCAACAAACCTTTATTTACATTTAAATAAATAAACTTTAAAGTACTTTAAAAATTTACATTTTCAGTTGCTCTGTTAAAGCCTCAAATTTTTCATTGATCATTTTGACTTCATTAGCCCTTTCTTTTTTGTTTTCTTAAAACTATTGAATTCTGCAATAGATTTAAAATCTCTACTTTTTTTCAACCTTTTCAGCTAGTTTGTCTGCAAACTTCTGCAGTGCAGAAACCAATGCAATGCAATTCAGTGTGATGTATGACTCACAATTATGATGACCCTTCAAAATTTTTGCCATATATTTATTTATCTACTAACTGAATAGCGAGTTTGTGTGAACGGAGCACAAAAATGTACCCGATTATTTGCCATAATGAAGAGTAAAAAAACTGTATAATCTGGCATCCATTGCTCTTTTATGTTCAATTTTAGTAATCAAACCACTTATATTAATCCTCTATGAACGTTGAAAAAGAAAAAAAAGTTTTATTAATAAGAACTAATATAAGTAAAAATTTATTACTAAAGGCGCCCGTAGGATTTTTTCCAAACAAGAACAAAAACTTTTTAAAAATAACTGACACTCAAGAAATCTGTAGCCTAATAAATTAATTTTTAAACTTTTTAGTTATCTTAATTAAATTATTACTCATTACTTGATATATTTTCACACTTCCGTAATTTTGTTGCAGAATTTTCAAAGGGGAAAGCCTCCCTTTTTCCTGTGTGACTCATACTAGTAGCCCTCATAGAAAAAACTCAAAATGACAGGAAAAGACCAAAAGTTTGTTGAAAATGTGCAAGAGTCGCTCAAAAAGGTTTGCATGTCGATCTTCGGCAATATGGAACCGACCCTTCCATTTTAAAATTCATTTCTTCAAAGGGGCTCTATGAAATCAACGAAGACAGAAAAACCATTACCATTGGTCCTTAAAAAAAAGATACAAACCTTCTGCTTTGTAAAAAGAACTTTGCGTTCCTTGCGTTACTGATTAAAAATATAAACTTAGAAAAATCTTAAGCAAAGTAAAATCTTGATAAAAATATTCATTGGAAAAAAAACATTAAAAGACAAAAAAATATTAAGGCGGCAAGATAAAGATTTTTTCCAATGTTTATATAATAAAACACAGAAGCATAATATTTCTTCGTTATAGAAAAAAAATTAAACTTTTGATTCCAACGAACTTTTTTCATTATGGCTCAAAAAAAAGTAAAAATCGGCTCAAAGAGAAACAAAACATCAATAGACAAAAAAAAGAGAAAAAAAAAAATACAAGAAATAGTAAATTAAAATACCGGAAGCATAACTTTTCTTCTCACGTATGTAAAAATAATAACGGGAAAAAAAGAAAATTCGCAAAAAATGGGCAAAAAACGTCGGAATTTAGTACTTAAAATTAAATAAATAAAAATCTAATTCAATTTTTTTTTAAAAAAATGTACGGCGTGAGCTCCCTCTTGCACTAATCCATCACTTTACCAAATTTAATTGTATGTCCAATACTTCGAAGATCTCATAATTTATCAAAATGATCCGTATTCATAACAGAAAAAAAGAATACACAAAAAAATGGTATTGCAATAATTCACCAAAAAGATATCCTTGAAATGGAAAAATTAATTAATTCTGGTTATAACTCCTATTTGATTTTAAATCATCAAAGAAGCAAACAGTATCCAGTGTTGGATGCTTTTTTTTTTTTTTTTGTATAGACAGATGAAAGAAAATTTACGATATCACAAATTGTCTGAATCTCTTTGGCACGATGCCAAATTCCTGTGCGTCTTCCACATTTGAGTACAATTAATATCTATCAATTGAGTATTGTATAACAATGGATTCAGAAACCCTCCGCGCATTTGCAGGGCGGAGTTATTTTCATCAAAATACCGGGAAAGTGAAGAATGGAAGGGTGATGTTTACTGAGCTTGAACTAACTCCGGAAATGCGCTCATATGACTCATTGCCCGACACCCCATTCCGGTGTAAAATCGTGAACTATCTAATTTAACTAATAAAGGGAACGCGATTCTGTTCATAGACGAAGTTTGGGTTCCACGGAAATTTAAATGTAAACATCCCGCTGCCTGGCGCGTGCGCAGGAACGCGGATGGCCTCCGCTTCTGATTGTCAGTACATACCGATTTTCATTGGTAGTCATCGATGTTTTATTCTACTTACGATAAAAGACCAGCGAATATTATCTCATCTGATAAGAATTATCAAACTAAAAAAAAATCCAGTTTTAGAATAAAATTTCCCAGGTTTTTTCGGATCTCAAGGAATCTCCCGGTTATAACGAAATCCTACCCTTTTCGGTCAGCCCCCATCCTAGACAGAGAGGAAACACTGGTGATTGGCAGTGTTACCATAGCAACACCCTTTTTTGCCACCCCTCCTTCCTCCAAACTAGAGAAAAGAATAGTGACTGACAGCGTTCCCATAGCAACACCCTTTTTCCAGTGGTGGAATTCTCAAGACAGAGTACATTTCGAATTTTTCACGGACTTTTCAAGGACCCAACAAAAAAATCAAGTACCTTTCCGGACTTTTCAAGGACCCAACGAAAAATCAAGTACTTTTCCGGGGCCCCGAGTACGGCAAATAAAATTCAAGGAGTTTTCAAGGATTTTCAAGGACCGTGGGAACCCTGGAGAATGCAGTGACCACCTGGCTTAATGAACTAGCAGTATAACATGGGAATTCTGAACCTCGTGAACAGATATGACAAATGTTTAAATGTAGGAAGTGATTATGTAGAGAAGAGAAGGAAGCTTCCGGTATGTAACAGAATTGTTTTTTCCAATGAATATTGTGTTTTTCATTTTGCATAGCTAAACAGTCTTTATTTTCTGGATGAACCTCAAACATAAATACACACACAATAAGGATGAGAGATTCAGTTGCAATTCTATTTGAAAAATAAACAGCAGACAAAAGTATACAGAAAAAATTAATGCTTTGGCTCCTTACAATTAACAACAAATAAAGTTCTAATTATTAAACGTAAGGAAGAATTTGATGAAGTAAAATTTTATTTACATGAAACCAATTCCACTAGTCATCAGTTTTCTTTTTTTTTTTTTTCAAAGAAATTATTCACATTTGATTTTCTCACATACATCTTCCAAATTTCATCGATTTAACTTCATACTTAAAAACAAAAAAGTTCTTTCAAGAGAGTAATTAATTTTAAAAAGGTAGTATGGTATTACAAATAAGTAATGGAAGTTAATGTTCATACCTGAGATTTGCTTATCAGGAAGAGGAGGTATGGGTATTAAAGTAAATTTTTCCTCAAGCCTTTCATGCAACCAATCAAAATGCTTGTATCTTCTACTAACAGCAATGTTATTAAACTAAAAATATTGATTTAAATTAGTTTAGAATACAAATTATGACAAAAATATTAGAGAAAAACACAATATATTTCATCTTTACATATAATAAAATTAGTTTCATTAGTATTCAGCATGATATGCAAGGCATGCTAAAAATATGTAATCACAGGCATCAAACTAAAAAAAATTATGCAATTAATAGACGACACAAATTATTAGAGGACCGGATGAGAAACATTCAGAGGAGTGCCTCAAGTATCTTCTGATAAGAGAGTGTAAATAAAAACCAGGATATTAAAAAATGGTAACTGAATTACTAAATGCATTTTAGTCTTCAAATAGTAATGTTAAACAAATTTCATGTGAAAACCTACATGAAGAAAAGAGCGGGTTATCTTCCAGACAAGCGGCAGATACATAGATACAACACCGGACCAACAGATGGACATAAAATTTATAGAAAATTATCTCTTCCAAAAGTAAGTATGTTAATACTTTATAACATGCTTCATAATTGATGCACTGCAATTACGGTGGGGAAAAATATTTTTTTGAAGTACGAGGATAAGTCATTAAGTAAGTCACAAAAGATGGGGATAAGTCTGGGCTGTAAGGTGGATGCTGACCGACTTTTCATCTGTTTGGTCCACTAAAACATCTTGGAGGCAAACACTTTGCAGATGATGATGACGTTCAACACGAAGTCCTACTGTGGATGAGACAGCAACCCAAAGAATTTAATGCAGCTGGAATTGTGGCGCTGATATAGACGATGGGATAAGTGCATCACCATTGTTGGAGATTATGTTGAGAATTAAAATTTCCAAGTGATTATCATGGTGAATTATTTTTTTTCTTATCTTTTGTGACTTATTTAATGACTTACCCTCGTATTAACACATCGACTGCTGGTCACGTGAAGCCGTGTTGATGGTCAATGCTGTGACATAGGAGTAGGTTGTACCCACATGCTGACTAACTTACAAACAAAAACAACTTGTGTTATTAAGTCTATTTTCAATAATTAAAAAATTCAAAACCACATACATTTAAAACCAGTTTCTAACCTTCATTCCATACCAACACCAGCATATATACCTAAAACATAATGCTGATTGAACCAGAGAATAAATATTGAGACACAGCATTTTCCACACTAGCGCAGGACTGGCACCTGAGACATCACCCTACACCAGCATGTGATTGCCTCCTAGGTGATGGCGCTACATCACTCGCTGGAGCGGGATTAGCAGTCAAAGTGTTTAAACAGCGGGAGTGTCCTCCCCTAAACTTTCTCGTATACTTTTCAAACATTTGTCATTTCCCTTCCCCCTGCATTGATAAAAAGTTCGAACCAACTGTAACCCAGAATGCAATGACTATCGGAAGGTTTTTCATTGTTGATTATAGTGATAGTAAAATATTGAGGTGAAGAATCATATTCAAAAAGATTGCGTATGTATTAAAACTTCGCAATATTTATTTTTTTTTATCAAACTCTAGCAATGCGAGTTCCACTTGCGGAGAAAACAGGAGAATAGCTTGCGCATGCGCAGAGACTGCTTCCAATACGCAAGTAAAACGAGACGCCCTAAATGTTTGCTTCCTTACAAAATATCGCCGCCAGAATTGGTTTTTGGCAAACTGCCAAGTTTCGGAGTATCCCTTCTTTGCACAGGCATTTATGCATGTGCATGGAGTAGAACAAGTATGCTATTATACAGACCGACAGACAACAAGTATGCTATTATACAGACCGACAGACAACAAGTATGCTATTATACAGACCGACAGACAGTCAGCCTGTTGACGGATTTGGTCCAAGATTTTATACGGACCTACATTCATGACGATAAAACTGTGTACCAAATTTCATCCATCTGGCTTTTCAAGTTTTTGAATTATAGCGTTCGCATGACCTCGAACATGCAGACAAACAGACTTCCCGTTGACGGATTTTGTCCAAAAGTTGATAGAAACCTACAAATAATGTTTAAAGACCACATACCAAATTTCATCCCCGTATCTCTAACAGTTTTCGAATTATCGTGTTCACAGACAGACATAATTCGAAAATTGTGTTTTTCAGACTCAGGGAGGTCTAAAACGTGGAGATTTGTCAAAATCTCGAGTTCGAATTTTTTGACAATTGCAATACTTTCTCTTTGTATACTTCGTATACGAGAAAGTTAAAAGATTACATTACTATAAACAGAAATCAAAACACCAGTGTTCAGGACCAGAGGATCATAGGTTCAAAATCTCAATCCACAGCATATGCAGACCAGGTGTAGGATTTCAAATGTCCACATATTGGTGTGATGAAATTTGGAGAATGGGATGCCAGTACGGGAGTTGCCCTCGTCATCTGACCACAGTTTCCCCATGCAATGAAACTGTCATTACTTAATTAATTGTTTTACTCCACGTTCCTAATCCAGTCACCCCATGTGTGGTGGGTAGTTTTATTACTGAGGAGGAAGAATAAAAATAGCAACTCCACGGGAGGTCAATGGAAACCACAGAATTTATCTTCTAATTACTTGATGAAAAGGAAGAGCATCTCCTGGTTTCATCAGAATTCCCACAGTAAGAGTTCTTTAAAATTTTATTCAAGCCTCCAATTTAAAGGTTATCACGCATGGAAAGAAGTTGCATTTGTGTCAACACGAAATGTTTTGGTACATTTGAATTAAAAGCATGGAATTGCTTAAAAGTGGCACCGATTTGAAAAATGAACATTTAATGCAGAAAATTTAGTGAACGTAACAGATAAATGCATTTTAATGGCATTAAATGAAGGCGCGCTGGAGGGCAATCAGTGAAATTGCAACTTTCTTCTAAGCCAAACATCTAGATTATTAACATTAATGGATGCCAATTCTGATGGGTTATTCTAGTCAATATTGACAATATCATAAAATGTTACAGACAAATATATTATTTAATTTTCATTTTCTTTCAGATGAAAATTAAATAATATATTTGTCTGATAGAAATGAATATTCTGTCAATGAATTTAGTTTCTTCCTTATGAGCAATATAGACACAGTACCAGCAAAATTATTTTCTCTGTCTATAGGATAGCTGAGATACTCTTAACACTTAAACTATTACAAATTAACCCTTTCCGGCGCAAGGAATTAAAATTTTTGAAATATAATGAAAAATCATAATGAATGGGTATAGTTTATTGTCTAAACATAGAATTTACAAAAAATAAATAAATAAAAATTAACGTTCCTCCTTCCGTGGGGATAACTCTCTCTCTCTGGGGACAACCTCCCATATGAGGACCCCTTCGGGAACAGCCATCTTGATACGTTCAAAAATAAAGTTGAGTCTTATACAAAATCATAAATTAAGAATTCAAGGATATTGGAAGAAAATTTTCAAGTGAATTTGCTGAAGTTGGAATCTTTAAGAACTCAAAAAAATTTCCCATGTTTGAGGAAATAAATTGGAGCATTTTAAATGTAAAATTACCCCTGGTGCAAGCATATTTCATAGCGCAGCCATCTATATTCTAAAAAGTGAACGATTAGCTGCCATTTTCATCAATTTTTCCGGTTTCAAAGTGGAAAGTTTTTTTTTAGAAAATTTTGAATTGATGATCTCGAGACCACCGTGCCGGAAAGGGTTAACTCCCATACAGAAGTGATCTGTATGTCTTCTAGTCACATTATTGATATTTTATTCCCTTTTTCAATTGTATTCCCCATGGATGATGGCTAGATTTAATGATTATGAGAGAAGATGAGAAAATGCAATTCAATAGAAGACACCAACTCATATCTTCCAATGATTTGAATTTAGAGAAAAGCACATTCCAGTTTCTATAGCGGAACCATCATTTAAAAGCATTTTCTGATATTTCGTACCGGCATACTCTAAAAGTTGAAGACCTAAAAATGTTTGTTATCCAGTTAATTGAATTATTAAGCTTCCCAACAATACTGCATTGGTAACCATGGTTTCATGCATATCTAATTCAAATTTAGAGCTATTCAAATATTTGCATGGAAGTGATGGTATGTGAAATTGGAAATTTATCAAAAACACAATTTTACAATAAAAATAGCTGATATTTTAAAGCCCAATACAATAAAAAAAAATGTAATTTTATAGAGGGACGAGACTCATGTTTATATGGAATGCCGCTGTTGAAGTATTAATTCAATTTCAGGAACCATTTTTATTAGATGGCTAAGTTCCACGACACAGTACATTAAAAGGTACAAGACGCAAGAACAACAACAGAGAAGAAAAGAGAGAGGCATCATGGGAAAAACCCGGATGGCTCTAGTAGCGCCACCTACCATAAAAAGGAGAAGGCAGTGAATTGTAACCGCTACAATTTTCATTTTCTTCAGTAATTTTTAAGAGGAGGAATATTTCAATTTTAACAAGGCACACAAAACTAAAAATATATTTTTTAAAAATTACTTTAAAGCCAATTTCTTTCAATTCCTTGAATCACTACCATTATAACAAGAAATGTTTTAAAATAATAATAGTGCTGCATTTCAAAATTATGATATGATAGTAATTAACTAGAACTTTAATTTAGAATCCTGCAGCAGTTCTCATATACAAGAAACAATCAGACAAAAGAATATCATACTTTTGTACCAAATTCATTATCTTAAAATTTTTTTTTACTTAAACCTTTAACTGCGGGTACATTCTTATACATGTGGTTTATAAACCGAACCCGCAGTTAAAGGGTTAATATTTATTTTCAATTTAAATACTTTTCTAATCAAAGGAAAGAATATATGTAAAAGCACTTACTGAAGGTATAAGTTGATATGCAATGAAGCTCTTTAAACCTTTCAATTTGGTTTTTTTGTTTGGTGAATCTACACTACATGTGTAAGGAGAAGTACTTTCCAACCATTGTATTTCACCATTGGTTTCCTAATAAATAATTACATGGTAAGTATAAATAAATGTTAAAGAATGTATTTTAATAACACGATGTTTTTTTAAAGCTATCATTAAGTAATATTATATATGTCTATAAAAATTAGTGCATTTACAGTTGTCCAAATCAAAACTGCAAATGAGCACAATAAAGTTAAAAATAACTTTCCAGTTTTAACACTTAACTTACCACAACTAGTCAAATGACTGTTTATCAGTGAATAGTTGGTATGTTTAGTGTTGGTAGTTAGTGTATTTACCATACAAATGGATAATGTGACCACTAAAAATGCAAAATTTTTAAAAATTACAGAAATAATTATTAACCCTTTGGGTACATTTGACGAGTGAGACTCGTCATCTGCTTACTTGGGCGAAGTTACAGTGGACGAGTGAGACTCGTCATATGCTTACTTGGGCGAAGTTACAGTGGACGAGTAAGACTCGTCATCTGCTTACTTGGGCGAAGTTACGGTGGACGAGTCCAACTCGTCATCTGAATTTAAGAAGAATTATTGCCGCAAGTGGTCCTGCCAAATTATAATATCCGTGGGCGTCCTACAAGTAGCGATGCGCCACATCGTTTGCAAGCGAAAAATTGGGCACATTTTCCGGAGAATATTCCGGCAACAGAATTAAAGAAACACCCTACAAAACGGTGTTGCGTATGTTATAAACATAAAATAAGAAAAGAAACCACTTGGCAATGCAAACAATGCCAGGTACCTTTGCATTTACCGACATGTTTTGAAAAATACCAGACGGTACAAAATTATTAGACTTTAAGTTGGTTCTTGTTCTATATAAATATTTATATTTTGTTTCATTTATATATTTATTTATAATTTGTAACTAAAATGCTGTTTCAAAAATATATTTATATCACCAATATAAGTATATTCCAAATAAAATGTATTACTTTTACATATTAATCCATTTAGCGACAAATTAAATCCGTCCCATGGGCATAAAAAATCTTCAAATAATTCAGTACTCAAAGGGTTAAAACCATTCAATATTTGTAGCTTCTTGTTACATAAATCGAGTCTTTAAATGCTGCCTAACAATTTTAAAGTTCGAAATAAATTAGTGCAACACATTTGAGTAAAATTACTGAAGGAGATGATACAACATCTTATAATCATATTCGGTACAGCTTTGATATATGGCATCACTGGCGATATTTCGTTATTTGCCAACTTTTTTATTGCGTAAACCATGATACGATGTTTGGCTATGCAAAAAAACAGTCGCCATGCTTGTTTAGGCAACACAACCAACACCAACATATATCAAAACTGTTCCTTATATTCTATTCTAACATACAATTTTCTCTCCTAAATTTAAAAAACCCATATATTTTAACTTTTCATAATATTTCAGTACATCGGCTTTGATAGAAGGACAAAAAATATCAATTATATTCATATAACCTAAATTAATTTCCTAAATTAAATTTCTTCTTAACTGATCACTAAACATATAACTGTAATTCAATTTCTGAAGCAAGCAATGAATAAGTAAACACATCATGTCTCATTACAATACAAGGCAATCAAATATAAAGTATGGAAATAAAATTTGCATTTCAGTGAACTAAGTGTGCATCAAAATTATGTAAAATCACTTACTATTATGGTAATGCATTGTTCAGTAGGAACAGATATTTTTGTCTCTCCTAATATATAACCTTCACCTCCAGACTTTACAAAAGTAGAAAACCTGAAAATGTGTGTTATACAGCAATAAATAAAGACCCCTTCTTGTAACTAGTAAAAAGTAATAAAATAATTCTATACTTAATTATTTTTAAAAAATAACACTCAAGGCTTTTCATTAACTAACTAGAAGATTTGTAGCCCTGCAAACTTATCTCGTATACCATTCTCACAGATTTACCAACGACAATTATAGTAGAAAATCTCATGAACATTGGCAGAGTACTTAAGAAATTTAAAAAACATTAATTAATTTAAATTCTAATTATTTAAAAATATTGTTTAATTATTTTAATATTAATTATGAATTAATTTAATAAATTAAATTTATTAAATTAATAAATTAAATTTAATAATTAAAAAAAGTATGAAAAACAGAACTGATGAATCAATTGACACTAACCTTTATCTAACAATAACCTTACTTTTAACAATTACTTTCATTTTGGCCGAGTAAAAATAAGGCAAAATCCTCTAACAGAAAAAAATGCATTACCAAATACAAAATACTGAAACAAAATAATAAAAAACGAAATAAAACTGCTAACTCGGCTCAATTTATATATGAAAAACGCCATGACTCAATTGAAAAGAACTTTCGCTTACATAAATAACTTTACCGAGGGTATAATGAAAATAAAAAAGAAATGAAACAGATGAAATCATTTTATTGAAATTTATTCCAATTCAGCAAGAATAAGCAAAATTTTTTGCTTTAATAAATAAAAACCTGTCCGAGTTCTTTGACGCCATAACAGAAATCGGATTTGAGTGCTTTTTAATGGGGGCATGATTATTTTTAACTCCTCCCGAGTTACTTCTACGTCTGGGCAATTATATATATAGATTTACTAAATTTAATGAACAAAGCATAAGTAAAAGATGCAGGGATGAGATTGGCAAAAAAGCAAAAAGACTGAAAACATACGCGAAAAAAAAATTGTACCATAATTTATACGCGAAAGATGTTTTTAAGAAGTAAAACATCAGAACATGCAACATGATGAAAATATTACACTATAATAATTAATAACTTTATTATTTATAATTCAGTATGTATAAATAAGAAAAAGAATATTAAATTATTATTAAATCATTCGCATTAAAAGTTAACAAACAAGTTTAACACATCATCAGGGGCATCAGAAAATACAAAATTAGACATTAAAACATATTTACCACCTGTGCATCACTGAGATGCAACATTCACCTAACAGAAGTCTGAGAAGAATTATATTTAATAGCCTTTTGATAAAAGTTGGTTAAAAAATAAATAAAAATAAGAACAAATAATTTCGTTTTGCTTCATGCAATTGTGTAAAGTGCTTTTTACACACTTAGTGCTTTTGTGTCAAGTAAGCTCTTTATAAATTATAATAATGTATCATATACTGAATTCTGTTTTATTTCTTTTATTTTTATACTTTTTTTCAAAAGTAACAGCACAATGATTTTGTACCTTATAAAGTGAGAGGGGCCGAGAAATTGTACAGTTACAATGACAGATTCATTTAGCACTATTGCTATTTGAAACATTTCCTTAATTGTTAAAGAAGTGGTTTCCTTTCATTTTTTTTATTTGTGTGGCTTTTGTTGGTAACAGATCTCCATTAACACGCTTCAGCCCTTGTTTTGGAGGGCTCCTATCTTTAACAGATTTTTCTTCAATAAAGGATGTGTTTATACCCTCTGCAAGTTTATTTTCAGTAGAGGTTAAAGTTTTTGCACAGTCTCCATTAGTATCTCTTTGTTTAATTACTGGTATAGTTGTCGGGACTACATTATCTCTAGAATGCCTAGGTAAATCATCGGTTTTATTTTTTATTTTGAGAAGATTTTTTTATGTCTTATTCTCTGCTTAACCTGTTTTGACAGAACACCGCCCCATGCCTCTGTGCCTTGAAGCCATGACAGCTATTTTACAGTTTATTGGGCACAAGACGGAATACCTCTTTTGACAGGAGTTTCTCTTTTTTTTTATGTAGTTAATTTATTTGTTTTTGTTCCATTTTTTTATTTTTTATTATTTCCTCATCTTGGTATGCCCTACAAGATGACCTTAAGTTTTCAACCAATTTTTTCAACATGTTCATATGAAAAAAAAAATTTTTTTTTTTTTTTTGCAAAATATGCCACAGAGGTTTTGTTTTCCGCAAAAAGGTGGTACTTAATACTTTGAATGGCACAGAATATGTTGGAATGTTCATCCTTGTAGAGCTTGCCGATATAATGTTGATTCGTCAATAGATGATGAATCAGCTAGTTTCCTAGCCGGTGGAGTCAAGCCGCATGGTCGAGCATATTTTCCCAGAATTTTCTTTCAAAAACGGAGGATAGAAAAGTTTCTTTTCTTTGTGTAAAAGCGGAATTTTCAGAAGAAAATGTAAATTTTTGCGGCGGGAAAAAAAAAACGGAAATCCGAAAGAAAAAGAAAAAAACGGAATTTTGAGAGAAAAAAACGGAAATTTCTCCAAAATAACAAAAAAGCGGAAATCAGCTAAAAAGCGGAAAAATCTCATCCCTGAAGATGGCTTCAACAGCATCCGATACCTCCACACCTCATTTGTGGCTATTTTCATAATAGAATAAATTTCAGTAATTTATAGATATTAATTAACCCCTCAACTGCCGCCGGCGTATATATACGCCTTTCCGAAGTACGATCCTTTGCATTGCGCTTCTACAAAGAAAACTGCTCCCACGGCCTTGGAATGCCATAAAATGACCTTGACAATGTTTGAAACGGATTTTCTTATTTCAGAGAAGAGGGGTAGGGTATTGGTAAAGGGGATGCTTCTGAAACGGTGAAAGTCAAAGCTGTGCAGTTTTTGCTTCTGTTTCCGTTTGAGTAGGTCGTGCTTTTTTCATTCTTCTTTTGCTTCCGTTTTCGCTTATTGTGCGAAATAGAAGATCTTTCTACGAAAATGTCCGACAGTGATTTAGATGGCTATTTTCCGTCGTCTTCAGGATCAGAAACGTCGGAATATGATGCTTTGTGCTGGGGATGGTTGGAGGGGGAGGGATATGAAAGTATGGGGTACTGAAAAAGGATTAATCGAGGGGTATCGAAGGGGGGAAAAAGGGATTCAGAACCATTTGCCTGGGATATGCCCATGTCTCGAATATGGGAGAGAGATGCAACGGTAAGGACAACAAAAAAGTTGTACCATGTAGGATCAAGTGGCATTGGGGAGCGAATTGTGCAAGATTTCGTTAGCAGTTAAGGGGTTAAAAGAACTGCCTACTCATTTATCAAAAAAAAAAAAAATTACCTGTTGAAACTCTTCTTTAAGGTTCCTCTAGATTCTACTGCTCTTTGCAAATCCCGGGACTCTCTGGTAGTGACTAAAGATGCATTAGAAACTTGAGTTTGAACTGCACCAGGCTCCTGCAAATACAAAAACGAATTTGTAAGTCAGAAGGCTAAAAACAGAATTCTACAAATTAATATTAAGCCATACCTGAAAATTTATGTTTTTAATGACCTACAGCATACTATCTTTATAAATTTATAAAATGTTCGAGTTGATTACAGCATAATAAAACAGGAAGAAATGCAAATAATGACAATATTTATCTCCACTAATAATAAAGATGAATGTTTGTGTGTCTGTCTGTCGGCGGACTACAGAACAAGCAGTTGAACCTAGAGCTACAAAATTTGGTACAGGTATACTTTGGAGAGTGGGAATGTGCACCTCGGAGCAATTTTTTTCAATTTTTTATCCAAATTTTAATTATTTAAAAATTAAGCAAATTTTGACCGTTTTCAGCCATATTTTCGTGAATAACTTCCGAAAGAAATATCGCATGAAAATGATTTTTATACCACTTTATAAGTGCATACAGTTATCTTTCCAAAGATATTAGTATGAGTACTGTGTGATAATTACTTCTAATTTTACAAGATTTTAAATTGTCATTAACTGCAGTCAAGGTCGCTCAAGGAGACCGTTTCTCTTTTCGACCAAAGGTGGGGAGGAAGGGCGGGGGGACGCCCACTAAGAGGTCATTTGTCAACAATGAAAGGGCAGCCATTGTTGGTTATTTGCAGTTACAAGGAAAGGATTTAAAAAGCTCATCGTGCAATCTATAGGAAAATAGTGGTTGAAGCAAATGGAATGATTTTCTAAATTAAGACCTTTTAATGATAAAGATAAAGGTCATATTTTAAATTCAATACAATTGGTCATTTTCTGTCCAAATTTTTTTGTACACTTCTTGCGTAATGCAGAAAAAATTATCCAAATATAATTACTTTCTCAATGTATTACATAAAATGACTGACTAAAATGTTGACATAAAATGCAGATTAATACTTTTTACAGGTCATCTGTAATGTAGTTTGCAATACGATTAAGAGAGCTGTTTTGTTTATAAGGAATAAGAAAGTAAAGTCGGATACAAAAAGAACGCGGGTTAAATGTCTATCGCAATTTGAAGTTAAATATTAGTTTGCTAAGGGAACCAGGAATATAAAATTATGCGTAAGAGATTCATTTGAAATTATATTCCCGGCGAACAAGCTGGTCAACGCAGGCGGCTAGTAAAATAATAATTATGATATGAATTTCTATATCTATAAGCAAAATGAATAGAATTTCTATATATATAAGTAAAATGAATAGAATTTTTTATATCTATAAGTAAAATGAATAGAATTTCTATAACTATAAGTAAAATGAATAGAATTTCTATAACTATAAGTAAAATGAATAGAATTTCTATAACTATAAGTAAAATGAATAGAATTTCTATATCTATAAGTAAAATGAATAGAATTTCTATAACTATAAGTAAAATGAATAGAATTTCTATATCTATAAGTAAAATGAATTTGAGGTCAAAGGTTTAAATTTTAAAACTTCTCTATGAAAAAAAATTAATAATAATCTCTTATTAATACTCTTACTTAAATATATCTCTTCATTTCTCAATGAAATTAATGTTAGGTAAAAAAATGTTATAAATAAAAATCAAAAGAGAAAAAATTTATCCCACTGTCTTTTTGCATAATATGGTGCTAAAAAAAACTAGACAAACAAGTTGCTGCATTACAAAGACTGAAAATATCCCACCCCCTTCTTTTTTTGAAAAAATAACTTACTATTCAGTGCAATTATGAAATGAACTGTTAACAAGCCAAACAGCATTGCATTTCACATATTGAAAAGTAGTACTATTATGACATTGATTAGTTTGTGTTCCTTTTCTTTTTACTTAAGTATCATAATTTACATCTGACCAACTTGCATGCTCACATGCAAGTGGATAGACAAACAGTTTTGCCATTGATGGGGGCGATTCAAAATTTGATACAGATCAACAATTTTTGTGTTAACACCACACACCAAATTTCATCTATCTAACTCTTTGAGTTACCATGTTCACATACACACAAATAGACAGACAGATACTCTGACATAATTCCCCCCCCCCCGACTCGGAGAGGTTTAAAAAATAGATTTATCAAACCATCAAGGTTAAATTTTTGGACAACTACAATACTCTTTTTATACTTTGCATATGAGAAAACAAAACATTGCAAATACAAAATATAATGCACTAAAATTACATTTAGCAGTCATCTGACAGTATTTCAAAAACTTTGATTTTTACATTTTCTCCTCTCATATAAAAAGAAGTGACTAACTCTATTCACTAAAACAAACTACCCTTAGGAAGAAGACAATCATAAAAAGTACAATATAAATAAATTCTATACAACTCCAGCCAGTGGTGAATCCAGGGGAGGGGCTATCGGGCTGCAGCCCCCCTCCAGAGCTAAACCAAAATTCATGATTTAATTTAAAATCACTACAACTGTTTGATCTTAATTTTCATTTTAAAAGAATAGTAATAAAATCGTGACAACAGTGCTTTCTGACTTGACAGGCTCGAAAATTTTCCTACTTTTCTAGTCATTCCACTTGCACTTGTAGTGTTGGTGCGGTCGAAAACATTTTTTGGCCAGTTATTTCATTGTATTTTTTATTAAATTATCGAAAGCATTGTAGTGTTGTTCTTCATTATTCTTATTGTCAGGAGAGGAAAGCCTGTAAAGTTAAAGTGTTTTGGTTTATATAAGCCATGAGGTTTGACATTCGTCACTACGATACCAAAATTTTTATGACCTCAGCTACCCCCCCCCCGACCCGAATCCGGGGATGGGAACTGCCCCCCCCCCCCCCAAAAAAAAGATTAGGCAGAAAGCAATTAAATAAAAATTGGACTTATGGAATGCTAACTTTCAGTATTAACAAATCTACAATTTCATAATAATATTATAATTTTTTTGCATATAAATATCTTTCCAGTGATCAAGTTAAGCATTTATAAAATCTTGCAGTATTTTTACGAAACATATTTGCGACTGAATAAATACAAACCTGGCAAATTATATATCATTCTTATAAATGTGACTATTAAAATAGAATATTGCTTTTAACAGAAAGAAAATTAATTTTAATCTTAACAAGCTTATGAACAAAAACCTGGCTATATACAGAGTCATCGTCATCCCAGTCATCATCCCAATCATCCACAGCATCAACACCAGGCAGAACCGATTCTGAGAAAGCAGTTATCTGAGCATCGGCAGGTGGTGGAGGTGGGGGCATAGCAGGAGGAGGCGCGCTGCTTGCAGCCTGTAAAAAATTAAATATATTAACTGTCACACAGGATCACTTATATGAGTATAACTACATGACTAGCCATATCAGTCCTGAAAACAAGAAAATCAATTAATAAAGTTTAAATCAAAGCTAAAAAATTTATCTACCATAATTACAAGCAACTGAATAAAAGACGTTTATATGAAAACTTTTCTTTTGGGGGTCAATATTTTCTAAATTATTTTAAAATAAATCTTAAGGAAGAAAGATGTTATATTCATATTCATTCATACAGCTGGAGGATGCAAACACCTAATTGCTCAAAACAAATTAAAACAGATTGGAGAGTGAAATATATGAATTTATATTTCTTTTTATTTTCCTATGACTGAAATTTAGTGTTCAACAAGCAGGTAAACAATAAAAAAAAATTAAAGAAGCTCAAATAAATGGATGACAAGGAAATTGGCGATTATTCCCAATGACAGATTGAAAGTTGCTTAGAGAATTCTACATCCACTATAAATGTTTCATTGTTTTGCTTTCACTAATAAAGCACGCCCACTTTCAGAAATAACCTTAAATGAGTAAAACATTCATACAAATTTTTGGTATTTTTCTGTTAAGCTTGATAGCATCCGAAATATGCTTCAAATATTGCTATTTTACAAAGTGAAACTTTCATGAATTTCTTGTCAATTTCATGGCATAATGTTGATGCACTTGTTGCATACTTGACAGCTGCTCAATAACAGAAAATGACATTTCCACACCAAAATTTATGCTTGAAGAAAGAGTAGCAAATATTTCAGTACCTTTTTCAAAAACTCATGTATCTATTACTTCTGTTTGATTGCATATATAGACTAGCTGCCATCGGCAACCAGCTAGTTCACCCGTTTAAATTAGTTTTATTTATAGCATTACTCATCGCAGTTTCAGCCACAACAACTCAGCAAAGATGAACAAAAAAACTGAATATTTTATTGTAAATTTAAACGTTGACGTAAATTTAAAAATGCCAGCGATACAATTCTGTATGATGCGTCACAGCTAACGAAACTTACAAACTGAGTTTCAAATAACTTTCACTCAATTCATCTATCACTCATCGGTAGCATGATTAACGCTGAATATGGTTGCGAAAACCGAACATGCTGGAGGCCCATGTGAACCAGTGGGTACAAAAAATGAGGCGGCAAAAAATTCATAGACATCTAAAAGACCCGGGAATATATAAGGTAGACAATAAAATTTAAAAATTAGTTAGTTTCCCCGAACACTATTGCCTTTTTGTAATTCCTAGTTTCAGGCTGAAATTTCTAGTTTCCATTATCAAATTTGATGAGTTATCACTTGAGGAAAATCAAGTTTGGCAGCAGTATTGTACTCTTAAACCTAACCAAAATTTTAATAAACAATTACCTATAATGCAATATACAAAAATTTGAAAGCGTTTTCATGTCTCATAATTTTAAAATGGCAGGAAAGCAGGAGATTAAATGCTTGAAGAAAGGACGAAAATCATTTCAGTGTACCTCACGCACAATAAAAACAAACAAACCTGAAATCAAATATCTGTTGCCACGCTTTATAAAAATATTACATTGAAGCAGGTGCGATAAAATATTTCAGAAATACAATGAATACTAAAGTGAAAATTCTGGTTTGGAGTTAATTTCCCAAGAAAACAATTTATGCTATCACAACCGTAACAATTGCAAAAGCACGTGAATAAAAGATTTGCTGAAATAATGAGATGGTTTGAATTTTATTTATAACAATAAAAACATTGTTACAATTCATGTTTTAAAACATATTAAAATTGAACAAAATGTTGCATGGAAATAACATCGGTGTTATTGAAAAGCTAATTTTTTTTTTATCTTTAAGATAATGCAAAAATGGTGTTTTTGCGATAATAGGATCCAAAGTCAATCCAGAAAAACGTTAAAATTTAAAGTAATTTTTAAGTAATTTAAATTCTAATTAAAATTTCGAAAAATCCTTTCTTAGCGATCACCTACTCCCCAAGAAGCAACCGCCTGCCAAATCTCAAGTTTCTAGTCCCAGTGGTTTGGGAGATTTCGTGATGAGTGAGAGTCAGTGAGCGAGTCATAGTATTTGCCTTTTATATATAAAGATATAGAATAACACATTTATTCACAAGCAAAACAACAAACACATCAAACATCCATTTTAAGAATTTTAACTGATTGCATATCTAAATTTAAATTATCCAATAATCAAAATTATTGAATTAATGCCAAAAGTACCTATAGAAAGTTATTGAACATATCAAAATAATTCTGTTACTGTTAAGACTAAATTAATAATTGAAAAAGGCAATCAAATTATGGAGTTTTCAACAATTTAAGTGATCAGCTCGACTTTGGACGAGCTTGTCATTTCAAAACCTTGATTTTATATGTGCAAAACCATCAATGAGAACAGTTGGTGAAAACATAAAGGGTAAATTACCCTTAATATGCAGAAGAAAGAGAGAAAAGAGTCTTAACCCTAAATTACATACTATCAGAAAGATATCTAACATTTATTAACAAACATAAAATATTGTACATTATTCGAAATTACACTAACTCAATTAATTCTATATATATATATAATATCTGCAGACATTAAAGGAATTCAAATTTCAGTGAGTTATATAAAATGCCTATATCACTTTTCTTTCTTTTCCATTCCTCAGCTGCTCAATCCAAATTAAAATTGATTTTAGTTTTCTACATTATCACAACAAGGAAGTTTTAATAATTCTGAACAAAAATAAAACTTATTTGCTAAAATTTTAAAGAGATACAGTGAAGAAACTTTTATGAATAAGCAAGGTTTTAATACATAAACTGATATATTTGGGAGTAAAAAAAAAAAAAGTGGGAGGGACACTGAAACAATATTTAATTAATTTTAAATTCAAATAAAATACTATTTATGAAGAAAAAATGTAACATGTTAAAAAAAAGTGTATTTAAAATGGTATATATATATATGATATTTTAATTTTTTAATTTTCCTAAATAATCTTAACGACACCTCATTTTAAATACTTCTACTTTCATCATCTTAAACGCACTACAACTTTCTTTTCAAGTCATGAGTTTCTAAAGGGGAAATTCCCTTTTCTGGGTACTTAAGCGTTCTGCGCATTCATATCTGCCTTTTTCACGCCAGCATGTAAGCTTTCAACAACAACGCGCCGCTAAGGCGTAACCTTCTGAATACTGGTCATGGAGCTACGTAAAAATTGAATCCTTTACCTATGAAGAAATAACGTAATATCCTCAAGGCCTGAATAAAAGAAGATTAAGCCATATATTGTCTCTTCCATGACCCAAATGGACTAAACTTCACCTTGTTAAAGCCTGATCTTATATATATATGTATATTAAAACAGAAAGGGGATATATTTCCCTTGAAACTGAATTCATACAACAGTATTTTGTTCAGTAGTGCTTTATTTGCAAGCTGAGACAGGTAAATAAACAAAACAATGAAATCAGAAGCAAATTTATTATTTTATTCTATTAGATTTAATAATACCATTTTTAATTTTTAACACTTTACTTTGTTATAATTTGAAATATAATGTTTTATTCGTTTTCACTTAATTTTTATTTTAAGATTTAAATATATATACACAGTACCTTCAATCTCTATAAATAAAACCAACAGTAAGTGAAAAGACGTATATATTATTAGTATAAATTTGGGAGAAAATGTAAATATATCCACTGTTTAAAATATTTTCATGAGTAATATTAAGTGAAGATACTGTTAATGTGAAGAGTTCAAAATATAGTATCACCATAAAAGACAAATGTAAATATAAATACATTAAGGAAAATGTATTAAATAAACAGAATATATTCAAATTTTTCTTTTACCCACTCATCTTCGTATTTTACAAAACTCATGACTAGGTATAACAAGGATGCACTCCCATGCAAAAACAAAGCTAGGAATAACAGGAGCACAGTAACAAATTATTTTTCTATCAAGAGATAAAAATGAGATTTTTTTTATCCCCAAAAGATACTTCTTTTTTTCTTAATGAGACAAATTCAAACAATGCTTTTAATCAGCAATTGATACTGGTTGTCAGGAAAAAGCAACAATTATCTTATCATTCACACTAAAATCAAGGTCAGTGGGAGATTCGGTAGTGTTAAAATTCATCCACAGAAAACAATAAAATAATGTTCTAGAAAGAAGGTATCACAGATATAATATGAACCTGATGACCTTTTGATTGTAAGCAACTACAAATATATTATAGAAAAATGACAAATGAAATTTAAAAATATATATATGATGAAATTGAGTAATTCTGCATTTAGAATCTGAATTAAAAATTTCAAATTTAAGCTTTCGTATATCAAAGGCAATTTATCTATTACATATTTTCTCTCCCTTACAAAATATTTAAATTTAAAAAACATCTTTATGACAGTGGATACTATCGAAAATACTTTAATAACTGCAGCATGTCCTGTCAATTATTAATCATTGCTGTTTAGAAACAATACTTTCTATTGTTATTTTTCACATGATCAGTAAAATTTCATATAAAATATAAATAATTGCTTTATTATGCCATTAAAATATTTATAAATTATTATATTAATCGTTACTTTTATGTCTGCAAAATTTCAATTTTATAGACAAAATCATTTTGTAAGTAATTTGCTTTTATAATACAACACAGAAAATATTTTATTATTTTTTACAGGGTTAAAAAATGCTAACAAACTAAAGCTACACAAACTTAGTCAAGTTGTTAAAAATGAAGTATGAAAATGTCAGTTTGAGTAGCTTATGTAATTAAAATTCAAAGCTATTTTTTTTTCTTCCCTTTTTTAAGCATGTGCTTCAAGAAAAAATGTCATGCTTTGACACTTTTTGTGGATAATATCCTGATATATGTCAATAATGAGGTGGGAGGGGAGGGGGCGCAATACTACCCATTGTGTTTACATATATCAAATCTGTGGAAACTGCTAACAAAAGACAGCTTATCAAATATCAACTGGAAAGGTAACACAGTTGACAACAGACAGGCAGACTCGAGTTGATACATCTACATGAGGAAGATGGATTGTTTGTTAAAATTAACTTTCTTTCAAATACATTTTATTAAAAGGATTTGCTTAGATTAATAATACCTTTGTTGAAATTCAACTGTAAATAATGCAGAAATCCAATAAAATAGTAGAAAATTATATATCTGGCATAATTTTATTGCAATAAACTATTTCATTTCAATATGCTATTTCTCCATTTTTTTAAAATTAAATATAGAATTGATTTTTACTTACCACAGTAATTTTCTAAGTATCACTGATATTAATTTTTTTTCTTTGTATTTAGAAAAATAATTAAAATCAAAATGTTCAAGTTGGACTTGTATCAAAATATCTTATTACAGGGTGGCTACAGTAACTGAAAAAAATTTCCCTGACTAAACTTGCAAAATTTACCTGATTTACGGCTACTAATTATATTAGTTTCCTGGCTTTCTCCCTAATCAGAATCACTGTATCTGTACAATATACATTATTAAAAACACTTTTACCAGTTATTTATTATGAAAAAAAATATTTTCATGAAATTTAATTTTAAAAAAATGGAATGAACATCCTAAAAAATCTATTAAAACAAAATATCACATTTCTTATATGTAAAAAATAATGGAAATTTTAACAAAATACTTTGCTTCTAAAACTGCATAAGAATTTCAAGAAACATTAAAACTACTCTTTGCAACACAAGTTAATTTATGTTAAGAGTAAAGATTATATGATCTTTGCTCAAAACTTTAAACAGTTCAATAACTAATTAGTGCTCTTTTCATGAGTACCAGAATAACATATTGCAGCATAAATATAAAAATAGTATAATTATACGTACCTAATAATATAAATTTTAGCAAAGTTTTAAACAAGAGAAACTGCCAAAATATTAATTCAAATCTTTATTCTTTAACAAATCATAAGAAATTAATTGCTCTAATCAAAAACTTATGCTTTTATGAATGAATATAAGTTATTTTTTAAAATTCCATTTATTATTACAAATAATGCTAGACATAAGATACTAATTTATAGATAAAAACTCAAGTAACTATTAATTTTCCCTGATTTTTAGATATTTTTACGAATTTTCCTGACTTTTCTAGATCGATAAAATTCACTACTTTTTCCTGATATCCTTGATTTCCAGGTTCTGTCGCCACCCTGTATTACTAAAGAGACATTAGGTAGTCATTACATTACATTAATCAAAATTAGAACTTCGAAAAACAAGTTAAAAATTATAAAAAATAGGCGTTAATAAAACCTTAAAATAAAACATAAAAAAGCAAAATAGAACGAAAAATACAATTAGAATGAAAGCAAAATGGAAGAAAATTGCAAAAGAACCAAAATGGCGATTCTCCTCAGAGGCCACACGCCATTGTAGCTCTGAAGCGGGACAAAAATTTTCTGAATAAAGGAAAGACCATTAGTCAAAATTATTCCTTTATGTGGCCTGAATTTTTGTCCAACCCCTGAAAATTAATTTAATTTTCGTTAATTTTAACAATTTTAACTGTTATTACATTAATCACCTTCATCCCCATGTTTAGAGCCATTTCATTCCTTTCTGGCTTGGATGCATGAAGGTGGATTTTATTTTTTTACAAGGAAAATACATATAACAAGGGCAAACAATAATGACAAAAGGCATCAAAAGAACCAGCAAAATATTCTGATGATTCTGGTTCAAATAGATTTACATTATCCAATTTTTCATGAAGTTCTTTTGGCAATCCATTGATTTAAATTACCAATTTTGGCCTCTTTATGATCAAGAAGAATGCAAAACCAATGAAAGGCTGTTTAACTTTTCAATTTTATACATTTTAAGAAATAAAATGAACTTCGTGATTTTCAACATACTTTTAAAGGCTTTTGTCCAAGAAAAGAATAAAAAAGGGCAATAAGAAACTATATTTCATTAATTGGTTTTGATGGAATAAAAACTGATCAAATGCTACTGAATAGTTAACAAATGATTAACAAAAAAAGAAAACTTTCATTAAAGTTTTCTTTATTACAATTTACAACTTTTTATTTAATTTTATTTTAACAATCAGTGCATAATAAAATGGTATGCATAAAACTCAATCATACACTTTAAAAAGCTTATTAAATGAGATGAATTTAGTATATTTTATTCAGTAACAAAGAAAGATACAGTTATAGAATAACTTTGAGATTTTCAATGCAGAAATCAGAAAATAACAAGCTCAATCATTATTTAAAATTATAACAATAAGGAATTTTTAAGATGATATAATTCACCTCCACATATCCAGCAGGGAAAAGTCCTTTCTGTCCACGACTATTAACTCCTTCCCACCAGCCTTCACCAACATCCTTAAAAAAAAAAAAAGGAATCTTATTTTAGCAATCAGTTCATAATAATGCATAGTTATTGAAAATGTATTATTTAAGAATAGACTGAATGCTGAAGTCTGATACTTCAGACTGAAAAAGAATAAATTCTGATAGCAAAATGTAGAGATAAAATGACAACTTATAAGTAAAACTGCAAAAAAAAAATAATAAGTTTAACAATGTTCTAACAAATCATTGGTTTAATGTCAAACAACACTATCTCAAAAAATTGTTTTTGAGATAATGTGCTATGTTGAGAAATGAATTCTATAATATTAAACAATTGTAATCAATAATTTGATTCTGTTCCAATAACAGAAGTAGAGTTAGAATTGTTTGATATTATGGAATCCTTCATTTTTCAAGAATATAATCTCAAAAACAATTTTGGTAGATGGTGTTATTAGACATTAAGTTGAAATTATAATGAAAATTTAACTTTTAATTCAATTTCTAACTCGCATGCGTATAATAAGAATCGGAAGAAAAAATATCACACTTCATGACACTATTAAATAGAGTGCTTATCCTTAACTCCTTATCTGAAATTTAAATGGGTACTTATGTATTAACGCCACTGCAGCTACAGATTTGGCGGTTTTTAAGTGCCGCCAATCTACACCTAAAATTTTTGAGACAAATCATAAAATAACTTTATTTAAAATCAAAACACTTTCAAAATTCAAAACACTTTATTTAAAAACAAAGTAGTCAATCGGATTTCGGTGGAAAAAGGGTCGATATAGAGTTTAACATAGATTCAAAACGGTCTCTATTTTCTTTCACCTGATGCTGCCGCCATATGAACTCTGATAAATTCGATTCCAAATGATGTCTCGGTGTCCCCTATGTCTCTTGTTCCTCCATTTAGCACTGCCCTGTTTTTGGCAAATCCCAAATACGCATTTTCGTAGCACTAAAAAATGGCGTCAAAAATCAGCAAACAACAAGGAATCCAAAAGATAACTGCGTGCGCATGCGAATAACAAGGTTGCTGTGTGCGAACAACAAGATTGCTCTTTATTGGCACATTAGCGCAACTTCAGCTGCGGTGGCGTTAATACGTAAGTACCTTTAAATGTTATATGAAAATATCAATTCTCTTTAAACTTCATAAACTCTAAAGTTGGAGACAAATTAACGCTGTTCTATCATACACCAGACTGGAAAACACATTTAATAGGAAATACCATCTAAAAATGTGAACAGAAAACTTTCACAGCTTGCACACAAATTTAAATATGCATCAACTTTAACATATCCTACAATTAAATTAAAATAAAAATTATTTACATGGAAATTCAGATTTTTAAAAACTTTCTTTTCAGAAAAATATCTTCCTTTTTTAAATACTCTATGCTTTATAATTCTTTTTTTTTTTAACAAATTAATATATTTAATGCTAAAATTACAAATTGAAGCAGAAATCTCCTAAAGCTATAGATGTTTTACAAGTCCACTGTAATACATCATTAATACAGAACACCAAAAGTATTAACTCCTTCGGGCCGAGCGCTGCATACATGCATTTGAGCTTGACTCATCTCAGGGCCGAGCGCCGCATCCTTGCGTTACGGCGAAAGTGCTGCTGTGGGCCGAGATCCGCACATATGCGTTTGGCTTTTGGAACAAAATGTTTTCTATCAGATGGCGTTACTATCCCATGTTTCTTTCAAAAGATTGGTCCCGTACATTAGTATTTCTCTCTCCGAGGTCAGATTGTAGTCGGCCACGTGTCTGTGAATCATTCTATTAGAATTATTTGATTTTTGAGAGTATAAACAGAAACACATGCTGGCGAGTATAAATAGAAGCATGTGTTAAAGAGCTCTTTAACTCATTCGCAGAATTTTCACTTTAGTATTCATTGCATTGCTGAAATATTTTATCGCACCTGCTTCAAAGTAATATTTTTATCAAGCGTGACAACAGATATTTGATTTCAGGTTTGTTTGTTTTTATTGTGTGTGATTTAGATTAAAATGATTTTCATCCTTTCTTCAAGCATTCAATCTCAAGCTTTCCTGCCATTTTAAATTTACGAGGTGTGAAAACGCTTTCAAATTTTTGTATATTGCATTATAGGTAATTTTTTATTAAAATTTTGGTTAGGCTTGCTGCCGAACTTGAATTTCCTCAAGTGATAACTCATCAAATTTGATATAGAAACTAGAAATTACAACCTGAAACTAGGAATTACAAAAAGGCAATAATGTTCAGGAAAACTAACTAATTTGTAAATTTTATTGTCCAACTCCTATACTCCTGGCTTTTTTAGATGTCTATGAATTTTTTACCGCCTCACTTTTTGTCCTCACTTGTTCACACGGGCATCCAGCATGTTTGACTTTCGTGACCATATTCAGCGGTAGCCATTCTACCGATCAATGAGTGATAAATGAATTGAATGAAAGTTATTTGAAACTCAGTTTGTAAGTTGCTGTGATGCATCATACAGAATTGTATAGCTGGCATTTTAAAATTTACGTCTTTAAATATTTTACTACCTGTCAAATACAATAAAATATTCAGTTTTTTTTGTTCATCTTTCCCGAGTTATTGCGGCTGAAACTGCGATGAGTAATGCTATAATTAATATAAAATACAAAAATAAAACTAATTTAAATGGGCGAACCGGCTGGTCGCCGAAGGTGGCTAGTTTTATTATAAGTACCAGTGGCATAGCGAGGATAAGTGGCACTAAGGTCATAATATGATTTCTCCTGTCATCATCAGTGACTGAGCCTGTGTAAACAGTGCCCAATGTATGGTCATTTTTCGTCTCCATATCATATCTGACTTGAAAAAATGACAAACGCATTACCCTTTACTCACTATGGCGAGTGGCGTATGGAAGCTAAGTGGCAACCGGATAACAATATGATTTTTAGTCATCATCAGTAGCTTAGCAAGTGTAAATGGCTCCCAGAATAAGGCATTATTTTTATCCTCATCATATTTTGCTTTAAAAAATGGCAGAAACACAGCAATGTTTCGACTCTATGGCATCTATACCCCCCCCCCCTGCCTTTCATAAGTACTTAAAATTTTGCTCAAAAAATTACTCACAATTCTGCTTCGTTGAAGTATAATGAAGGTTTTAGTGAAATTTTCATGACAATTAATTAAATAGTTAATTTTTTAATGTTAACCATGAAAGTATTTGCATCCTGAGCAATGTCAGGTATATCAGCTTGTATATATATAAAGAAAGAAGAGGTGGAGATCAATCTTGAATTGTAGTTTTTAAGAAAATATTTTATTTAGGTATCATGTTGATTATAGTGATAAGGAGGGTGAAAAAGAAAAGGACAAAGGTCTGGTAGAAGCAAGAGTGAAGCAAAGAAAAAGGGTAATCCCTATTTTAATGAAATGCTATAATGAATCTAATTTGCTAACTCAGCATTTTAGTGAGGTATGAACTCCCTATGAAGTTCATCTCAAGTGATTTTTAAAAGTTTAAACAATTAAAATCAAAGCAGATTGAATTTAAAATCTTAACAGTTGGGCAGGGGAAAAGATATATAAATACATAAACAACAAATGAATATAGAAGTTGTGTGTGTGTGACAAGACATACAAAAAGTTCAAAACTTGACAAATGGAATAAATATCATAGCAAACTGCTCATCAGGGGGAGAGGTCTACCAATGATATAAATTAGTGCTTTTTTCTGCTTAACGACATACGAAAAATCGTTAAAATTCGTTTTATATTATTTATATTATTATTAGTTTGTGTATATACGAGGGTAAGACATTAAGTCACAAAAGATAAGAAAAAAATGATTTACCATGATAATCACTTGGAAACAATTTTATTTTTCAACATAATCTCCACCAATGTTAATGCACTTATCCCATCGTTTTATCAGCACCCCAATTCCACCTGCAATTCTTTGGGTGCTGTCTCATCCACAGTAGGACTTCGTGTGGAACATCGTCATCATCTGCAAAGTGCTTGTCTCCAAGATGTTGTTTTAGTGGACCAAACAGATGAAAATCACTTGGGGCCAAGTCTGGTTGATCGGTGCTACAGCATCCACCTTACAGCCCAAACTTATCCCTAAACGATTTTCATCTGATGATGACGATGTTCAACACAAAGTCTTACTGTGGATGAGACAGCAACCCAAAGAAATTTATGCAGCTGGAATTGGGGAGCTGGTAAAACGATGGGATAAGTGCATCAACATTGGTGGAGATTATGTTGAAAAATAAAATTGTTTCCAAGTGATTATCATGGTAAATTGTTTTTTTTCTTATCTTTTGTGACTTACTTAATGACTTACCCTCGTATATATTAACAAATGAAAACACAAACTCAATTTTTTAAGAAAGAAAACTAATAATACAACGCACTGACATCCAGTACATGTCATCATCAGCGGAGAAATCCCATACAAGCATTAGGACTAGGCGATGTTAAAGTTTTAGCATCGCAATTTATCGCCACTCTAACATTGCGATATTTCGATACATCGATGTTTCGCACTTACTATTGCCTAATTTTGCATTCTTACACTTTTGAGTGGTTGATTATGGCATTTACATGCTTATAATAAACTCAATACTTAGTTACCTAACAAATAAAGTGTCACAAAATACTATAAATTTGTCTAGTTATCAACAATAAATCGTATATTAAAAACAATTAATACAATCTTCTCTTCAACCAAACAAACAATAAACGGCAGGATTGATAATTATACCCTTGAACTTAAAACAACATCAGAGAATTTACACGATTAGAAGAAAGCACGAGGCCACACGAAGTAATGCATATTTCGATGATTGAGAGATTCAACAACAGACAAAACACTTCGCCTCCTCAATTCTCAAGATGAGTTATTTTCATCATTTTCATTCGCGGTCACATCAGGATTCATTGTGTCAGCACAACGATCCGCACTTCGCAACCTATGTCTCTGCTTGATGAGTCATAATGGAAGAAACATGGGAAAAGATACGCCACGGTAATCACTGATGATCGAGAAATGCCTCGTGCTTTTCATCATCTATGCGTGATCGGAAACAATCGCGTGTGGGCATTGATGCCTACGATGCATCGGGAAACATCGTACACATAGCAGGTAAATCGGAATTTCCGATGCTTCGAAAAAAGAAAAAAAACTACAAAATAAACATCAGAACGGCGATGATTGCATAACATTGATATTTTCCGATGCATCGAAAATCGGCACAGTCCTAACAAGCATAAATATAAAAATATTTGGTGTTTTCTGCAGAAACTTCTAGCATGAATGCTTAAAAAAGTTTGCTTCCCCAAAACACCGAAATACAGCCAAAGAAAACAAAGTGAAGTGTAATGAAAGGTAACAAAAATATAGAAAACCATTTTTAGCATCTGTGCAGAAAATGCCGAATAATTTTATATTTATGCTCATTCGGGATTTCCCTGCAGATGATGCAGCCTAGAAATCAGCGCTCTGTTTTATTAGTTTGTTTTTCTTCCTTGAAAAATTGAGTTTGTGTTTTCATTTGTTAATATTATTTGCTACACAGATGTACTGCTGCAATGACGCATTCATTGGGTTAGTGTAGGTTATTCCATAATTTCTGGATCCAACTAATTACTATTTAATTAATTAGAATTTTCAATTGTGAAATTGGTTCTTAATTTTTCCTTTATTGGGAGAAATGTTTTACAGTGTACCACATATTTACTTTTTGTCTGTATTTGTGTTTGTATTTTTGAATATATAAAGATGTGTATTATATATAAAGAAAATAAAGATTCAATGTTCTTGCATCCAAGTCAATAAACATAACATGAATGTAGAGGAAGAGGGCTGTGTCCATAATCAACAGGCTTGTGGACTGGAACCGGGTCATGCCATTGTGACTAACGTAACTTTTGAAAGATTTTAACAAGCTATAAAATGACAAAATACTCTTAAATAATCTCTGATGAAACCTTTTATCCTTATATTTTACAGGGTTCGTACACATTTCCTTAAAAGAAAATCAAGGACTATCAAGGACTTTTAAGGACTAAAAAACCAAAAAATAAGGACCTCTAAATTGAATAAACTTAACGAATTGTCGCAAGCATTTTTAAATAAAATCTCATTTTTGCAAATTCAACCTATTAGATGATAAACTATAATATAAAACATAGAAGATACATTACAAATTTAACACAACAAAACTCCTGAAAATATGAGTTAATAAATTGATGAAAAAAAACCCCATGAAACTGGTAATCAAATTAAATATCTTTTAATTCCAAACTTTTTTCATTCAATTTTACATCCAAGGTATTTATTTTAATTTCTTTTTCAGAAATTGTTTTTCTTAGATCATGCGATTGAATAAATAAATTTATGTCCTTTGACTTTTCAGCCTCATTAGCTAAATCATTTGCTTTCTCATTTGTTTCGTGCATGTCCGTTTGGAGGAACATTTTCTTTTGTTTTAAAAAATCTATTTCTTCCTCTAGAGCTTTTCGTTTCAGTTGTTTTGTTTCAGTCTTTTCTTTGGATCTTTCACTTTCTAAATACTGCATGTATTTTGCTCTAGCTGAGGTGGCAGCCGTCCTCATTTCTTTAGTAATTTTTAAGTCATAAATAGCCCCAGACAGCTTAATAAATTCATGATTTACACGCTGGAAAATATATGAAGCATCTTTTAAATTTTCTATTTCCAGGGCCTTGTTTCCCGGAAAACCTCATTGTCCATGTGACAGTATTAATACCATTTTGATAATCTTCCAAACTTTTTCATAATGATTATTGCTGAAAGAAGTTTGTAAAAAATTATCAAGGGAATCACTCTTTGGATTGAAAGAAGTAAATTCAAATGAATTTGGCTTTACAATATTTAACAGAAAATCTGCATAGAGTAACAAAATTTCGTCGCAATCTTTTCCCAAAATACGTTTATTTTGCAACAATACAATCAATACCTTTTTCATTTTTTCCTGTGCTTTTTTGGGATATCCAGCCCTTACTCGTGGGTCAATGCAAATCGCAGGTCTTACTAGTGCATAATTCACAGGACATTTCTGCATGAAATGTTTTATCATTGTTATGATGTTTTTCCGACTATCCTGTCTGAGTGTGAAAACATCCTTGTCTGCTAATTCCTTATTTTTTATCTTTTCTTTTATTAGTTGCTCTGCAGCAAATCCTAAATACACTTAACTTTTATCATTATACAAGTTTGGGCCACTGAAGTTGAATTTGCATAAAGTCTCAGGTTTCTCAATTCTTTCATTCTCTGGTTTCAAAATTTTGAAATGTTGAATGCAATCATTAACAAGATTTAAAAACCTCACTGGCAAAAAATGGAAGTAAAGGTTTATCACTTTGATACTGTTCTGAAAAATGGTAACAGCACTTTTGACAATCATTCCTATGGAACCATGGACCGATAAAGGCCATCTGTAACTCCTTCCTTATTTCCCAAAGTGTATGCGATGGATATGGATTCGTAGAACGCGGGCAGTGTCGTCCCGCCGCCCCCACCGCATTCCGCGAGAGCCACGTCGACCGAGATTAGAGCCGCCGAGAAGGAGGAATTAGAAAAACGATAATCGGTGAAATTTTAAATTTGTTAATAATGGCAGAGTAAAAAGTAAGGACTTTCAAGCACTTTTTAAAAATGGGGCATAAAAATAAGGATTTGTAAGGACTTTTAAGGACTAAATGTAAAAGTAAGGACTTTTAAGGACTTGTAATGACGCGTACGAACCCTGTTTTATGTAACACTAGTCAGTATAACATATCCATGCAGAAATTATTTTAAAAGATAATGATTTAACCAAATTAAATTAAATTTTTAACTTTGTGACTAATGTAACAATACAGTTACTAAATTGTTATGTTAGTCACAAAGTTAAAAATTTAATTTAATTTAGTTAAATCATTATCTTTTAAAATAATTTCTGCATAGATATTTTATACTGACTAGTGTTACATAAAATATAAGGATAAAAGGTTTCATCAGAGATTATTTAAGAGTATTTTGTCATATTATAGCTTGTTAAAGTCATTAAAAAGTTACGTTAGTCACAATGGAATGACCCAACCATATTATGTGTTTGCATGGATTTCAAAACTAGTTTCTTCACTCACAAAAAAAGAAGCAAAGATATTTAACTTACATCTATTAAAATAAATTGTTAAGTGCATTATATTTAGTTTATTTGGCAGGAACAAGTTAAAGATTAAAAAAAAAAGTATTTTTAAAATATTTTGATGTTTTACAAGTTAATTAGTCTAGAAAATGCTAACTTTATAGACTCAGAGCTAACAAGTTTATGATTCCAAAGCAAGTTGTTTTCAGCTAGAACATCCAGGTATTCTACCTTAAATTTGAATTTAAGTTTTGAAATTCAGAAATAAAATTGGATAATGATTTATAAGATGATGGCATATATTAAAATATAAGGATTAACCAGTGAAAATTTTGAGTATACCATTAGATGATGTTATTGTGTTTTAAATATCTTCTAATTTGATAGATGATTCAACAATCATAAATACCAAATGGCTGATAGTTTCATATTTAAAAATAGTTTGAGAGGCACTGTAGACACTTTCTATTTTAATTTTATCTTTACTTGCTTTTTCTTTTTTTAATACAAACACTGATCATAGAGAGTTGTAAAATAACAATATATTAAACAGCATCTTATTTATTGAAAAAAAAGACACCTGGAAACTTACTTGGTTAGTGACAGTAAGAATTTCATTAGCAGCAATGCTCAACTCACCAGATCCAGGTTGAGCATCAAAATCATACAATGCTCTTACCTAATATAAAATTAAAATAAATCATTGTTAACAGAAATGGTTTGATAATATTCCACAATTTAAAGCATTTCCTTTTTAAAAAATTTCTATATCATTTCAGCCTAACTTGTTATATACACAATATGTCATTCACATAATAGTTGTTTTAAATAATTTAGAAACTATATATCTTAATATTTTATAACTATATATTTTATTAAGTTTTATTATATATTAAATTATTATAAAATATAAAAATGTATTTAAATAATGTGATTATCAAGAGATCAATTAACTTTTTTTACATAAAATTCTTTTGAAAAATTGAAATTATGGCTTCTATTATACAGAAAAATACTTTAGTTCACTGAGAATAAAATTGGCAATTTCACAACAATTGGCAATTCACTGTGAAATCAAAAAATTGAAAAGAATAAAAAACAAACCAAAGAAATTAAACAAGATTTATCATCATGTTATTCACAATCTTTTGACATTTAGAGTAAATACAACAAATGAAAAATGCAATAAATAACAAACATGCAAACATAATTTTTGCAAGGATACCAAAATTCTGCTCCTTCAGTTAATTAATTTGTTTAATTCAAATTAATGATACAATTTTTATTAAAATCAACAAAAATTCCATTTTTAATAAAACCAAAAATTATTCAAAAACTAAAAATTTTAAATAAAAACTACCCAAAAACACATATAATGGTATATAATATTTGCCATTCATATTTAATTTATTTTAATCTGATACAAAACTTCTGTAGAGAAGGTCATACAGAAGCTAAGATATAAGCTATTCTTTAACTCAGTGGACTTTTAAAAATAGCATCGGAATTTTTAAGTTTTTCCATAATTTTCTTAACATTTAGTTTTACCAGCAATATAACTTCATGAAAATCTTGTTTTTCTATGTTATTTAATGAATGCAAATAACAATTTGTAATAAACAGTATTTTTAAAAAAAACAAACAGCTTTATACTGTTGTGTGATTTTGGAGACTGGATTTGGCACCAAATGCTTGTTTGGAACATGCAAGATTTCGAGCCTTGGAGAAGCTTGGTTCTTGAGATACAGGGAAATTTCCAGAAAGTTTGATCCCTCACCTTGCTAGACCACAAAAGGCATACAACTGTTCTGAAGTTTTAGTTTTAAGAGTTGCCCAAGCTATTCGACATGGTGAAACCTAGTGAACTTTGTTGTGATTGACACATATTTGAATTTGCGGCCGTTTTCTGTAAATAAATTACTGTAAAATAAATCACATTAATCAAAGGAACCCATATTGTCATTTGTGCCTCCTTTCTTCCAAGTTAAAGATGGTACCCGGTGTAACATAAACAAACCACGCTACAGTTACAGCTAAGCACGTGGTTCACAGTCTTTGCGTATATTACATCACTTACTGAATTTCTAAATATTTCTTTGTCTTCATTAACACTTCAGTGGCATTAATGAAAAAATAATTAAGATAATATACAATGCCTTTTGTTTATTTTTATGCCATTTTTCTATAAGTCAGAATAAAATTAAAAAAAAAAAAAAGAAAGGGATTCCCAATCTTAATTAAAGCTGCTATTCTGTCCAACATTTTAAAAAATATAAATGTTAAAGCGTTAGTTGAGGATTAAATCGATAAAAAAAACTTTAGGAAGGGGTATATGGACAAATATAAAGGCTTTGAGTTTAGTTATATTAACGTCCCGTTTTGAAGCAACACGAGGGCTATTTTGGGACGGACCTCGTAATTTTGAACCTCGGTCAGATGACGAGGACGACACCTGAGCTGGCACCCCCCTCTCCAAACTTCCACGCCACACCAACGGGAGGACGTTTGACCACTACGTATGATTTAACGTGCAACAGGCCCCATACACGGCGGATCTTCAGTGGAATCGGGTCTCGAACCTGGAACCCTCCGTCCCCAAAGCCGAGACCTTACCACTAGGCCACCGCGGCCCATATAAAGGCTTTGAAGATGGAAATATATAATTTAAAGCTATTCATGTCTCCTGCCAAATATTCCCCGATATAGGGGAAACTGAGGAATATTTAAGCTTGCTTCCGAGTACATTATGGATTAACTCCAAAGACGGTTTTTAACAAACAAATCTGCTAGCTACGACTGGTTGAAAGAATTTATATATAGGCATTAAGAACCATCTTTGTGTAACCTTGAAGTCTGGGTAGAGCAATGGGCTTTAATTAAAACAAACGCGGTAAAAACAAAAGAGCCGCTTTGAAAATTAAATTTGACTTTGGCGATTATAAAAACTTTTACAGAATGCAGTTCATATGCTGTTGACAAAATAAACTAATTCTGAATTGTATGTTATAAGGAGGAACAGTTAATATGTCATTATTAATTTTTAAACATAGTTTTATTTTGTTTTTAATAAGTGGGTCAAACCTCCCTGAAGTGGGGATGTTTGACCCAGTTTTTACTATTTTGGAAAATCTTTACAAAAAATGTTATTTTAAATACTTTAGAAATTATAATAGTGTGGGAATATGCCCCATAATATGAGTTATAAAATAGTGTAAAAACTAGATTTCAATCTTGGTTTTTAAAGAAAATGGAAGACAGCTTTTTCAGAAGTGGGTCAAACATCCCCAATCTCCCCTACATAGAAGGCTACAAGTGATTGCATTACTAATAAATGATGTAATACATGTTTTTACAAGTTATTAGGGCAGTACAAAGATTATAAAATCAAGCAACTTTTGTCCAACAACTGTTCTTTACAGTTATTTAGGATAACAGTTTCCACCATAGGCAGTCTGAGGGTCTGTAAAGGGTTAAATATAGTTGCACTGCACAGAATATCAATTACCGATGTTCAAAATTCAATTCTGAGAATTTTAAAATACATTCAGGAATACAAAGTTTTCATTCATCTTTCACAGATGCTCTATTTATCTTCTGCATGAGGCACGGCAGTGCAGAGGATACATAGCCCAGACTTTTCAAACTCAGCCCATACTTGTGCAAACATATCTGGCGTCATGGACAGATGTCTTTCACAAACAAACAAAAGAAAACCAACAAAATCAGGCAACCTCGAAGGTTAGTGGTGCAATGCAACATCTATAGATCCCTTACAGCTGATCAATCTGTGTGGCAGCTCATTGTTAAGAAATGCTCTGGCATGCATGTACGAGAACAGTGAAACTCCGTCCTATTGGAAAATGAAAAATTTGGTATGCTCTTTTGATCATGGAAAAAGCCAGATCTCCAAAATATGACATTCCTGTACCAATGCCTTTCATAAAAAAGAATGGACCAAAAACTGTTATGCAGGAAATGATACAAATTTCATTAAGCTTTCAATAGGCTCTGTTGCGCTCAAGTATGGCACACAGCCGTTGTATTCACCATATTTTTACCTTCACATCCAAAATGAATTCACAAAATGTCAGTGTTTCTCACCATCACAAAAGGCTTTTAGCAATTGTATCCTGTATGGTTTGAAACATAAAAGTCACCCCAAACCATGCAAGACAGTCACAAGGGGAAAGACTTCCCATAGTCTGGCACAAGAAGGAGACTTCTGAGGATGAGGACTATGTACAAAATTCTGTTGAATGTGTTTTGCATCTCGGATGGGCACAAATTGTGGATTTTACCTCATAGAAACAAATAATGTCTTCAAATTACTAGTGCCAACAACAAATGCTCTCTGCTGTGTGAGGTACAGTGTCAAACTGTTGATGAAAATCATGCAGTACAGTTATAGCAGGCTTACAGTTGTTGAAATTGACAATGCAAAAAAGAAAAAAAAACTTTGTTACCGTGCTGATGCTATCTTGATTTTATGCATGGTGGATACTTAATGATCCACCTAATAGACTAACTTGCACAAGGGAAGAGATTTTAATTTCAATATACATTTTAAAATTTGTGGCAAGGTTTAATCTTTTGTAATGCAAATGATATAACCTTGTAAAATCACACAATTCTTTTAGAAACGCCTTGTGATAACATAATTGATATATTTCATGCCGAAGAAGTCGGGTATAAAATTATGAAAAATAGAAGCTATAGCGTTGGGGCAGGGCAGAGCAAAAAGGCAGACCAAGAATGCATAAAAACATTTTATTATGGGTAAAGTCAATCATCTATCTTAACTCAAGATAGCTACAGACATCTTACTATGCAGAGCAGCCAGACAGAACAGATAAAAATAATATACATACACACAAATATATACAATCCAATAAGTGGTTAACAATACAGCTAAAAGAAAGACACCAATTACAAAACATATTGAACACCATCCAAATCTGCATGAGTTCTGCAGCACACTAGAACATTGAATTTGAACCTGATTACAAAGAAGTGCAAGACAGTATTCAGCAGGATCGCATCAATAATGATACACCATGCAGCCTCTGTACTATTAACTTAAGTAATTACTGACTACAGAACAAAACTTTTATGTCTGTAGGCAATTATCATAAATTAATCACTAAACTGCATGTATTTATCCTAACGCCAATAGGAAATCTCTCTCATGTCTAGTCTAAGTATCTCATCTAATTTTGATGGCACAAAAATACAAACTCTTTAAAAACTTCTAAAATTCCAGCATGCTTTGCCATTTCATGTCCCATGCATAAGAACACACTTTCTTCAAAGAAAGCTGTTTCTCAGCTTTTTATATTTTGAGAAAGTAATTAACTTTTTACAGTACAACCAGTTCAAAGGAAAGTTTCCAACAACAACTTCTTCTATCTCTTATGTTCCTCCTATGTCCAGCAGGAATGGGAAAAGGTTGACTAACATATGTGAAAATTAAGTTTATCTCCATGCAATTTGACATGATTGATAGAAAGTATTCTGGTTTTCAATCAGTTTATCAAAGCATTAGTTATATGTTGTAATAACACTTCTGATGAGAACGCCTTACAAAATATACCATTTTCAATATTTCTTCACAAAATTTAAAATATTTTATATAATTTTACTTGAATTAAAACAAAACAGTCCACTTTCATTCTTAGTCTGATCTAGTTGTAAACATTTTACAGTCGTTGTTCGAAACTAATTACATGATAGCAAAAATCATGCTGTATTTGTACTCCAAACTGAAATGTAGCTTTCAATTTAACATTTTTATTACATCACATTAATCATGTATTTAAAATCTTCGTTAT
Source organism: Araneus ventricosus (assembly GCA_013235015.1). Lineage (NCBI taxonomy): Eukaryota > Metazoa > Arthropoda > Arachnida > Araneae > Araneidae > Araneus > Araneus ventricosus. Next base: position 71,774 of record BGPR01003922.1, read on the forward strand.
TCATACATCAACTTTAGCACTCTGTATCCTTCTTTCTTAAAATAATTCATTATCAATGAATAGCTAAATGAAGAGAAATTTAAAAGGAAAAAAACTCAGTTTTTTGATAAGTAATGCAGTAATTAATAATCAGAGCATCACAAAATTTTTGCTTAATGCTAGATTATTTATTTCTTTCAAGATATAGTCACTGTAACACAAGAAAAATTATTTCCCTATACTTTCTAAAAGAGTTTATTTCACACACATCTAACATACGAGAATACATAGCATTATTACCCATAGAATATTTTACGAGAGTTTCTGCCACATCTTTATTTAACCGATATTTTCAACAGCCCTAAAAATCCGATAAATTTTTGATCAGTAGACATTTCGCATCTTAAAACGCAGGAGTTTGCTTCTGTACATCAGCCGTTTCAGACACGAAAACAAACATTTATATCCTTACCAGCAACCGAAAAAAAAAACACAAAATGTATTTTTATTGCCAATGTTCTAACATACAGTAAATTTCTGAACTACATAAACATTTCCTTTATCAATTACACGCACCATAACTTCGAAACTTTTTATCAGTAAAGTAGTTCACAGTTTTTTTCTGATAAGTGATGAAAACACCACTCAATATTTAACAAGGATAATAAGCGTGTATTTTTCTCTATTTAGTTACTTAACAAAAGAAGAACATATTATAAAAAGAAAAAAAAATCTTAGAATTTTAATAAAAGAATTTGAAATATGCAACCAACCTGGAATGACACCGCCATGTTTACATTATATATTATGTCACCTGATAATAAATTTAATGCCAGATTGAACAAATCATAATTGAATTATATGTATTCAAGTAAAATAAAAACATCAGTTTTAATTTTAAAATTTATATTTAAATTCTTATTCAAATACATATCGAAGAATAAAATATGAATCAAGTATTTTTGATATTATTAAAATGAGCTGTAACACATTTTTTTAGATCACTGCAACTATATAGTTTGAATTCGTTGGCAATGCTATGAACTTTATCATTCCCGCCAGTTTCCAAGCGCTTGCAGTGTGAAAATTATTCGATGATTTTTAGTTTTTAAGTTATACCTGTGGTTTTATTTTCCTTGCTAACAGCAAAATTCCACACAAACTGCGGTAGTGAAAAGCTATTTTTTATATTTCATCTTTAGAATACCTTTAAAAGACGAATGGCTAAAGTTCACGTATGCAACGTTGTTGTGCTTGATAATCCGTCACCTTTTTTCAATCCTTTTCAATTTGAAGTAACTTTCGAATGCATAGAAGACTTGAAAGAAGGTATTTAAATTTATTATATTGTTTTGTTTCATAACCTTAGTTTAAAGAATTGTTAACTTAAGTTAACTGCATATATCTACATAATTGAGAAATATTTGTGGATTTTCATTGAAAAATTTTGAGTTTTCAGCATATTCCGCTCACTAGTGTTACTTTTTTTGTAGTAAAACCATTTTTATGACTTTTTTTTACAATGATTGAAACAATTCTTTGAGTTATTTACTTTGACACTTAAAAGTTTATTTTGTGAATTCAGTCTCCAATATCTTCTAGTCAATTGTTATTTCAGCCTGTTGGGATCTGTGGATATTATACTTCCGGTTAATTTAGTTTGTTCAATAAATAGAAGATGTTTTTAATTAAATCTTGTGCAGTGCAATCTCGCAACTGTTTAATTATAGTATCTAAAAATAAGTTGGAATGAAAACATTTAGTTATTTTTTCACTCAACTTTTGGTATTCCGGTGATTAAATTTTTGCTAAATGAACTATTTCGTACCGCATTTTTTATTGGAGTTTCATATGAATTAGTTTGCTATGTTTTTGCTTTTGTAAAATGTATATTTGCAATGTTGAAATATTTTGTGTATTGGTATTTGATATATTTTAGTTTTGGTTTTATGTCAAATTCTTAATAGATCTTATGATGTTAACTCACTCGGGTCAGTTCTTTTTTATTAAATACATACAGGAATTTTGCGGTAGGTTTCAATGATTCATTATTGATACCCATTGAAATTAAAAGTTGCTAGTCAAAGATATGCTTACTCCTGGATGACACATTCCAAAATATTTTTCTTCGGGCTTGTAGATAGATTCCTTATAGGAAGTCTACCTATTGCAATGGTTCTCATGACATGACTTCTGTAAAATTTCTGTAGATCTTAACCACCCCTTGTTCAAAAGTTTATATATAAACTTTGGAATGAGGATTTATGTATATGTATAGCACTTTATCCATGTTATCTTGTAAACATAACTAGATTAATTTTGATTAGGGTAAAACCAAAGTGTACGGTACATCCCTCTCCAAGCTGCTGCCAAATCATGGAAAACTCGTGAAACGTCCGTCATGTTACCACATTTCTCATCTTGCTGTCTGCCATTGTGTTAGGCACTGTACTGTACACTTTGGTTGGGCCTTGATGAGATTTTAATCAGTAAGGAATATGTTCTAAGGACAGTGAAAATCTTGGCTGAGTTCGTATGAGCTATCCAGCTTGAAGGGAGTGGAAATTTTATTTCCCCATAATTCCATTATGATTAATGATAGAAAGAAAATTCAAATTATGCTAATTGTCTTGTCATAATGAACAACTTTTGTACTGAAAGTTTTTTTGATAGCTACAATTGCTTAGAAGTTTATGAACTGAAAAGTGATTTTCCGTCTGTAACCTCTGAACTTCAACTGTTTTTTAAGCTATGCATCAGGATGGTCCATAAAAATCAACTTTTGAAATTTTGATGGGGTGCCTTCCCGTCTTGTTTTATGGCCTACAAAAAGACTTCTATAAAAATATCAGATTTTCAAATAGTTTTTTAGGCATCCAAGCTTTAAAATTTTGGAAATAAAAAAATTTCCAAAATTTGAGTAAAGTTCAAATCAAACTGATAAACAAATAATAATCAATAGTAACTACTGAATATAAGAATGCCCCTCTGTTTTTAACTCTACTGCAAGTTCAACTCGTAGTCGGTTTTCATGTTGAGACGAGTATTTTGTGCTTGGATATGCTTGTGCACATCGGTCTTGTTCCCAGCCTGGACCTAACTCGAGCAGATCCATTTGTAGTCTGTTAATGTACTAAGTGTAGCATACTTGTTTGAGTGGTTTTTGGCTATGTTTGACTCTTGTAGTGGGGCTTGAAATTATAATAGGCCGTAAAGAAATATGTGGCCTTCCTATGAGGGTGCCATTTTCTTTTTCTCTTGACTGAATTGGATCAGCAATTTTTCTATCCTATCTCTTGATGGCAGTTTTTTGTTTTGTTTTTTAAGGCAACTTAAAACGAAGGAGTTTTTTTTTATATACTCCTGAACTAATAATTTTTAAACCCGGCACAAGCTAGGAATTCGGTTCTGGAGCATATGCCGGAGATAAAATCTTCATCCATTATAGTAGGCCTAATCAAAAGTTATTTCAGTGTTGTTATAGTAAAATAGGTTGAAATTGCATTATCAAAGTGGCATGAGCAGGAGACGCAATAGATGCTGCTATTCACAAAACACTAAAATACTGGGAATTATTGATCGAGTAAAATGTTTGAGATGTGATGTAATTTCAGTCAGATGTCCTTATTGTGCAAAAGATGAATAAAGAAAATGTTCTGGATGGCTTGCCATTATGTCTTCTAAATCATGCTTGAGGTAGTTGTTAAATCTGTTGGTTTCAAAGGGCTTGACATATTAATGTTCGAAATCAACTTAAAAATTCGCAGTAAATTTCAGACTGCCATATCTGATGTTTCAGTTCATAAAAAGGTGATTAACAGTGTATCATATCATTGAGTTTGCCAAAAAATCAACTTGTAGAACTCCAGTCTTGAGGCAGCTATAACGAACCTCCTATTTCTTGGAGGAGTTTTCAAAAGAGGAGTAAACTTTAGAGCTCCAGGGAGGTTACATCGTGTTCGATGGATGGGAAAGGGAATTTACTCGCTCAATAATATTTATTTAGAGACAATTTAAACAGTCCGAACAAGAAGAATCTGTAATTTGCTCGTTTGTTAAATATTATGTAAACAGCTGGTTTTAGCCCTAGAAATGATTTGCAGCTTTAAAAAGCCGAAAAGAGTTTGAAGGTATCAGTTATGGAATTTCAAAGTGTGCAATGAACAACTTTCTTGGACATTGTTGGTACTTGTCGGAGGAACTTGTTGCCCTTGCGTTTTCTGGCGACTAAGTTTGTCAAGGAACGAAAGGAAAATGGTGGATGCTTTAAAAGCAGAAGGAATTGGTGAACTCTTGAAATTACCCATAGTTGATCTAGATGTAGTCCTTAAGAAGGGTGTGCATGGTTTTATATCAACTAAAGTACTGAATTCTGTAAACTAATTCTTTTTTTAGCTTAATAGTTTGGTTAATATTTTTAAAAAACAAAAATCTTATAGATTGCATGAAACGTTTAATAAGTAAAATTAGTGTAACGGAAGTTAGTTCAGTTTTAATTTTTCCTGAAATTCAAAAACTTCTAGTTGTGACAGCAACTCTTAAAAACTTGAACAAATTACATTACATTACTTCTTTTTTGTGTAGTAGATCAGAATGGCAGGGTGTCCCATAGAAATTTTACATTTTTTTTAAATCCTCGTCTAAGGACAAGCCTAACTAGGTATGTTGGGTGTACCTTGTTGGAAAGCTCTCGTGCTTTGCATTCACTTCCACCCTCTTTCATTCTTGTAACTAATGAAAATAGAGGACAAAATGCTCTTTGCCTTCTGGTCTTTCTGATGGGGATTTTTTAAAATATGAACTACATCATTTTGCATATAGACATTCAAATATGTATATGCTTGGAATTTTTATAAATGTCTTGGTTCATATTTTATTTCTTATTTGCTACATAAATTTTTGTATATTGATCATGGTGATGTTTCAAGTGTATGCTCACTCTTTGGCTGCTTTGTCTCAAATTATCCTCGATTCCAGCTTAATATCTAAAATTAGAAGAGAAAATAAAGGTGAAACAAGATATGAGGGTATTATCACAAATTAGACTTAAAATATTCTTTTTAGAATCTTCTGAATCTTCGTCCTTGATCATACGAAGGCAAAACACCCATTTCATAATGAAATTTTTTTTGTTGTTGTTGTTCAGAATGTACACATTGAAGAAAGCAGATGTTCAAGATGTTCTTCTTGACAAATGCCACAAATTGGTATTGGTGAGATTTGAAATCTGAATAGTTTAGCTTCTTGTATATTGTTGGAACTTTTTAGGTTCGTCTCAAACATTTCTGAAATTACTTCTTTAATTCTTTTCAAATGTAAATTTAACTTCAATTCTCATAGTTAGGTCTTTTAGTACTAGTGATTGAAAATGGTTATCTATTTCATTTGCAACCAAAATAAATTCTTTTGAATATTTTTACTACCAGGGTTCGTACTCCTCCTGAAATTCCTGAATTTCGCTTTTTTCCTAAGGGCCTTGAAAACTCCTGAAAATTGTGTTTTTTATCCTGATATTTCTTTTTGTCTCCTGAAAAATTACAATCGAAGAGCAAAAAATAAAATTATGATAAAACATAAAAATAAGACATTTCCATTTTTCCTTATTGATAGAAACGGGTCTATTCTGGCACACCCGGTTGGGTTGGGAGACGTCACTTTTTCTGCACGTTAACAACGGGAAAATTGACGTCTCCCAACCGGGGGTACCAGAATAGACCCCAAAGTCGCTGGAATCTGGAATTCTTACTTCTGACCTTACTTAGCCCCGAAAGAGTCTACCGCACGTTCCGAGTCGCCGCAATCGGGAAAGATCGGAGAATTGATATTTAGTATACTTTTTTGCCAATTTTATAAAAATTGTCCACACTACCTCCTACTCCCCTACAATTGATTTTTTTTTTCACACTATCTCCTGAATTTTCTGTACTGTACTCCTGAAAAAATCCTTAGAAACTCCTGAATTTTACTATCATATATACAGTATGAACCCTGTACTACTATTTCTAAAGGTTATTAGGTTACAAAATTATAAAAAATAGAGTTTGAGTAATTATTTAACTCCTAAAATTTATCTTTTTTGATAAATTTAATCCTAACAGAAATGGATGAAAAACTAACAGTTCATTACCAGAATGGTAATTCATATCGGATGTTAAGAAAGGAGAGTTTCTCTAGTCAGTAATAACTCAAATTAACATTTATGGAGGAAATTATGTGATACATCTTGTCCACTTATAGCAGAGGTTCCCAACCTGAAGGAACAGTTGGGGGGTGCGCGAACTCAAAATCGGTAATGGCGGACACAAGAAATCGTAAGCGATTAACATAAGGTTGAACTAATACTATTGTAAATGGAATAAAATTAAAATCAATAAAATAAATTTAAAAGGTATAAGCTTTTATTCATGCGAAAAAATGATCCTAATGCATATACTTTGGAAAACACTGTCAACAATTATAAATTGTTAACCCATCAAGATAATGACTTTCTATTATCTCTCTCTTTTATTATTATTTTTTTTTTAAACATGCATGTTTTTTGTAGATATTGGAATGAATTTTTTTTTTTTTTTTTTTTTTCTGTAAACAAAAGAAATCCTTATCTGATGAATAGGGTCAGGTGGGGTAAAGTGGTCAGGCGGGATAAAGTCGTCACACATAAAATAAAATGCTATAACTTTGTAATGAATATTGGTATGAATGTAATTTGTTTTATTTTAGCTTTGAATAGTTAATAACTAAGTTTACCATTCAAAATTGTACTAATTGCAACATTTTAGTAAGAGAAAACACCCATTTTGTTTATGTTGTAGTTTGAAGTTGGAATACCTAATTTAACTTCTCTCCTACATTTTGTTTAATTAAGTTATCATTAGATTGACTCTGCAGAAAGCTTCAGAGAGATCTTAAGAATACTTCCTCATTAACAGAGAAGCTGAATTAATTACAGATATTATTTTATAGTAATTTAAGTAAGATGGTGTAAAGTGGTCATAGGGATTGGCTTAACATGCATCATTGTTTTAAAATTTCTTAAGCTTAATTTATTAGACAGGTGTTAATTAAATATTGATTTAAGATATATTACAGATTATAATTAAAGATCTGAAACTGGATAGCCTCAATTTTTGTACCAAAAGTATTACATAGCGCTTATAAGAAATCAGCCCAATTGCAAAAAAGGATTTACTTATTAGTGCACCAGCAAATGATTTCATGCTGTCTTTTATTTTTTACAAAGGACCTCATTTATATGAGCAATAGACTAAAGATAGTGCTAAAATAGACTAAAAGTAAGGCTTGGAAGACTTGGCTTTATCCAATTTGTAATTAGATTTGAAAAAACCTGTTCTTTCAATTTATGATGGGCATGGAAGTTACATGACTTATGGAACAGTAAAAAAGGCCATGCGTAATTGCACTATAATTTTTGTATAATTGCACTCTAAAAGATTTGACATGAGCTGTGCTTACAACCCTATAACCCACCTGTTTCATCTATACATAAAGTGGCCATATAGAATTCAAGAGAAAAAAGAAAAGTTCAAAAACAATAACGAAGGTTTGACTGAAAAAATTAGTAATAAAACAACTGCAAAAAGAAAGGTGCAAGAAAAGAGTTAAAAAACATGCAAAGAAAAACTTGATAAAAAGCAGAAAATGCCTTATTCAGTCAAGTGAATACACAATTGGAGATAATCAATTATCACAGTATATTTCTGTGAGATGTTGACAAAATATGAAGGGGATCAATCGGAGCTTATTGGACAGGTTTTTGATAAAATAGATTTTCTGTCAATAAAATATTTAAAACTTCAGACTATTACACCTTTCCTGAAAATCATAACATTGTTGGAATTGAAGAGTCGGATATTGTAAAATTCTTGATAAGCCAACCTTTGATCCTAGGTTATTAAAAATATATAATTTGAACAAATAAACTGATTTTCTGTTAAAGTTGAAACTATATTGAGTTTTGTTAAATGTTTAAAAAAAACTTTGCTTACTTATAATACGTTTTTATGCTTATTTTTTAATTATGACCACTTTACCCCATGTACTACTCACTTTACCCCACCCCATAGGGTGTAAAGTGATCATAAAAACATGGCAAATAGAAGGTCTCATAAAATTGTTAAAATCAATTATTTTCCCCCCAAATTTTAATGCAATGTGTTCTTCAATAATGCAGTGTAAAATAACCAAAAAATGTTAAGTATTTTAACAAATTCTTATACTTGTAATCCACCTAAGTTAAAAAATTGGGATTTTATGACTACTTTACCCTACCTGACCCTACTGTTCTACTGTCTTGTTTTTGTTAAGTGTTTTCCAACATTCGAAAATTGAAATTTTTTAGTTCTTCCTTCTCCATATTTAGGCATAATATGTTGCATTCCTTTAAGAATACTTCAATGCGGTATAAAATATGCATGCATATTCTATTTTGTAATTGAGATAAATGGTAGCTTGAATTATCTGAAACAAAATATGAAAATTAGGTTTCGCCTACCTTTTATTTTCCACATTGTTTCTATTCTATCTTTTCTGAAATTGGCTTGTTTTAGTTTGCGGCAATCTGCATTTGTTGTTAATGATCATTTTATCACTGTAAATGTATTCAAAAAATTAATGATTCAATAATATCAAATTGCTGGGAGCATTGAAAAAATTGTTTAAAACAGTGTTTGAGCTGTTTAATTTTTTAAAACAATGATTAAATTTATAAAATAATTTTATAATTTGTTAATGTAATTCTAGATTAAAACCAGATATTTAGATGAAGTTATATGTATATTAGTATTTGATATTTTTGAATCTGTAATCAATTGCAACTTTGTTTTTCAAATTGAAATGAATATTTTGAACTAATTATGAGAAATATTTTTTAAATACAAGTAGCATAGTTTTTTTTTTCTATGGTTTACATACAGGTAACAAATTAATGACATTTTAAATGAAATTCAATATATTTATAAAATTATTTCTGAATGCATCATTTTATATACTTGAGTATTAGTGTTTTCTTGTCCTAGCATTAAATAATTGTTGTGGTTTTTCATTCCCAACTAAAGTTGTCATATTGTTTTGTGCTGCAGTTCTAAAGCATATACTTAAACTATAAATTAGTAAACAACAACAAAAAGCAACTTTGATCTGGTTTTATATTTTCTTATTTAATATATTGGAAAAAAATCTTTCTTGTAAAATAATAGTTTTTTTCCTAGTGGTTTGTTAAAATTTCTGCATTTAGAATTTATCTTTATATGTCCCTCCCTCTTCCTCATTTTATATACTAGAGTACTACAATGTTTTCTTATTCTGAAGCATTAAAAAATTGTTTGTGGTGTTTTTTCATTCAAAACTAAAGTTGTATTGTTTTTTGTTGCAGTTCTACAGCATATGCTTTAAACTATAAATTATTAAACAACAACAAAAAGCAACTTTGATCTGGTTTTGTATTTTCTTATTTAATATATTGGAAAGAATCTTTCTTGTAAGATAATAGTTTTTTCCTCGTGGTTTGTTAAAACTTCTGCATTTAGAATTTATCTTTGTATGCCCCTCCCTCTTCTTACTCAACCCATTCATAAAAGCTTGATTAGTCTTAATTGTATCCATATTAATAGAATAAAATCTTTCATCTGTTAACTGCCTTTTGTAATATTCTTTAGTTACATACTTTAAATATTCCAGGAAGTAACTGTCAAAAAGTTAACCATTTTATGAAAAAGGTCATTGACCTAAAATAAAACTTCTTGGGAAAAGGCCAAGTACTTCATCTGTCTTCATTGCTTTTGACATTGCTACTTGTTATTTTTACAGAATGTTATTAGTTTTTAAGGAGAGGGGATGATGGCTTTTAAAATTATTACAAAGTGTCTGAACCTATACTTAACTGAATAGGATAGTAAAGTATATTTGGTGCTTCGGAATCATGTTGTAATGTGCTGTTATGATTACGAATGTATAAGATTTTTTTTTTCATCAGAAAGTTGTTTATTGTAAATTGATATTTTGTTATATGTCTTAATAAAATTGCTTTTTCTTTCAGATCTTGAATGGAAAATAATTTATGTTGGTTCTGCTGAAAGTGAAGATCATGATCAAGTATTAGACAGTGTTTTTGTGGGGCCTGTACCTGAAGGACGACATATGTTTGTATTTCAGGTAATTTTCTTATTTTGCTTTAAAGGAGGAAGGGAAAGAGCCTAAACTTTTTTTTGATATTTTAAACCCATTTTTCCCTCTTTCATATCTTTGGAATCTCAGTTTACAGGGATGAGATTCTTCCGCTTTTTCGCAAATTTCCGCTTTTTTGTTATTTTGGAGAAATTCCGGTTTTTTAAATCTTTTTTCCTCTCAAAATTCCGGGGGTTTTTTTCCGTTTTTTTTTTTTTTTTTTTTTTTTTTTTTTTTTTCCCCCTCCCCTGCATAAATTTGCTTTTCCTTCCGAAAATTCCGCTTTTACACAAAGAAAAGAAACCTTCCTATCTTACATTTTCAAAAGAAAATTCTGGAAAAATATGCTCAACAGTGTGGCTTAACTCCACGGGCTAGGAAACTAGCTGATTCATCTTCTACTGCCATTCAAAGTATTAAGTACCACCTTTTTACAGAAAACAAAACTTCTGTGGCATATTTTGCAAAAAGAATAAAAAAGATTTTTTTGCATGAAAATGTTGAAAAAAATTAGTTGAAAACTTAAGGTCATCTTGTAGGGTGATCATCGTGCAAGATGAAGAAATAAAAAAAACGGAACAATAACAAATAAATAAACTACATAAAAAAAGAAAAACTCCTGTCAAAAGAGGCACTCAAAAGTTGTGTGCAAATGCAGCAAAAACGCGGAGAATAAGACATAAAAAATCTTCTCAAAATAAAAAACAAAACAGATGATTTACCTAGTCATTCTAGAGATAATGTAGTCCCGACAACTATGCCAGTAATTAAACAGAGAGATGCTAATGAAGACTGTGTAAAAACTGTAGCCTTTATTGAAAATAAACTTGCAGAGGATGCAAACGCATCCTTTATTGAAGAAAAATCTGTCAAAGGTAAGAGCCCTCCAAAACAAGGGGTGAAGCGTGTTAATGGAGATCTGTTACCAACAAAAACCACACAAATAAAAAAAACAAAAGAAAACCACTTATTTAACAATTAAGGTAATGTTTCAAAGGGTTTGAAATAACAATAATGCTAAATGAATCTGTCATTGTAACTGTGCAATTTCTTGACGTTCTCGCTTTATATGCAAAATCATTGTGCTGTTACTTTTGCGAAAATGTATAAAAATAAAAGAAATAAAACAGAATTCAGTATATGATACATTATTATAATTTATAAAGAGCTAATATACTTTACACAATTGCATGAAGCAAAAGAAATTATTTGTCCTTATTTTTATTTATTTTTTGAGCTAACTTTTATCAAAAGGCTATTAAATATAATTCTTCTCTGACTTCTGTTGGGTGAATGTTGCATCTCAGTGATGTACAGGTGGTAAATATGTTTTAATGTCTAATTTTGTATTTGAAGATGCCCCTGATGATGTGTTAAACTTATTTGTTAACTTTTAATGTGAATGACTTAATAATAATTTAATATTTTTCTTATTTATACGTACTGAATTATAAATAATTAAGTTATAGTGTAATATTTTCATCATGTTGCATGTTTTGATGTTTTACTTCTTTCGCGTATAAATTATGGTACAAATTTTTTGCTCGCGTATCATTTCAGTCTTTTTGCTTTTTTGCCAATCTCATCCTTGAGTTTATGAAATAAAGCTTTGTCTAATACCTGAAGTAATTATACAAACTATTTTACAGTACTTTTATAAAATATATTAATAATTTTTATTTAATTAGGGATATTGTTTTCTGACTTCTGTCTGTTTTTCTTGTAAAAAAATTTTAGTTTGCTATGGTTACAATCAAAGTAGTTGTGGGGAATCATCATTAAAATTTTAATCTTTATTTTTAATTGTTATCCAGCAGTACATATGTTGATCATTATATAAATTGGTTATTTAATGAAACTCTTTTGTGTGTGTGAAATCTTCTCGTATGTATAATTCTTATAATCTTAATTTTTTATTATTTAAGCTGAATAGGAATTTTTTTGTATATAAATTCATGTTTATTTTATTGTTAAATAATAAAAGCAATAAAAAAAATACTACAAATTAGTACAAATACTGCTGCTTTTAGTAAAAAGTAATTTTTTCCTCCCTTTCTTGAAGGCTGATCCACCTGATCCCACAAAAATCCCAGTGCAAGATGCAGTGGGTGTAACTGTTGTACTCTTAACCTGTTCATACAGATCTAAGGAGTTCATCAGAGTTGGTTATTATGTGAACAATGAATACGCCGATCCAGAAATGAGAGAGAATCCACCGTCAATACCTCAATTTGATAAGGTTTGTATTTATTCGTCTTTTTTTTTTCCTTCTATCACTACATGCTTGATGTAATAGAAATTTAAAAATTGATTGTTTCCTTTCTCTTCATATTTGAAAAGGCCACATATGTTATGGAATTGACATTGTCAAAGGATTGAAGATTTTAAAAAAAATTAAGATTGAACTGTTTCCAGTCCATGGCCACTTTTGAATGTTAGGCATGAGACTGCACATATTCTTGGGGAATGTCAAATTCTTGGTGGAACTTGTATAACTTTGAAATGAGAATACCCATAATTTAGAATTTATTTTATTTTTATAAATTTTTTACTGTTAGCCTCCTGTTGTTCTAATCTATCACTGTGTCGGATTTCTCCCTGTAAGTTAAACAGTCTAGGCATGCATAACGGGAGGGGGAGAACCCGAACATATATATACTCATTAAAAAAAATGCTCTTTTATATATGGGTCATTCCATGTCGGGTGATCCAGAAATAAAATAAATGGTTGCTTAACCATTTTATAATCAAATGACTTTTTTTTTATGTTGATTCCTACATGATTAGTGAATCCAAACAGGCTAATTTTAAATTTTTATCTTTTTCTGAATTCCAATGGCAGCCATTTTTGTTTTACAAAAAGTGCCAATTTTTGCGTTTGTATGGGTTTGCATTAACTTGTATTACTCGGAACTGGTGAACCAGAGGTTGATGAAACAAAAACCAGTTTATTCAGGAAGATATAGCCTTTATTATCTCCAGTACACATTTAAGGAAAATTGTTTACCAAGTAGCAAAAATCAGCTTAAAAGTTTGACTTTAAAAATGACAAGTTTTCAATTTTTGAAGGCATATAATTCCCAAAAGGAATCTATTCTCCATATTACTTCTGTGGGGATGTGTAGCTACCTTAATGTACTGTATTTACAAAAAAATTCAACCCTGAAATATGCTTCTTTTAAGAGTTATGGGCTTTCAAAATCCAAAAATTTCAAACGCCCCAAATTTTGACACCTTATATCTTTGTTGGGGCAAAGTTTAAAAATCTGAAATTTTTACAGATAAACCCTTTGTAGTGTATTATACTGCTATAAAAATCTCGTGTTTGATATTTATCTACAAGTCAAGTTAAAGGACATTGAAAATCCCATAAGAACGTATTTTTTTATTATAAAATGTTCAAGCAACCATTTATTTTTTCCCGGATCACTTGATATGGAATGACAAGACATAGATACATCACTTGAGACACCCATATAGATGGTATGTTTTCCTACTTAATTTGGAACAATGTATGGGCTTTATATCTCTTGTTAAAATCTATTGATGATACCTAAATCTAAACATTTGTTCTCTGTCATCAAGTTGCACATTCTCTTAAAAATGATTTCGTACATTCCATTCAGTTTTTTTTTTTTTCCCCACAAAAAAATCGATTGATTTGGTTTAAATCGAGGTTTTTTTTATTTTAATAATTTTTTTAAAACTATATAACAACATACCAGTCATTAAGCTGTACTTTCTTTTAAAAAAATTTAATTCAAACATATAACAACTATTTAAAAAATATTTGTGAACTGAATATAAAGAATAATATACTTTTGAAAAATGACAATTTTATTAAGGAAAAGAGGAACAATATAATAAAAAATACATTTCTTGACTATAGATATAGTAATGTATGTTAGAATTTTGGAGAATTTTACACTCAGCTGTTCATTTGTTTCATTACAAACACAAGTTTTGGAACTTTTTCTACTCCTAATCTGTTTTGTAATTTAGAATGGACTACACCAAATGTTGAAAAAATCCTTTCAAAACTGTCAGTTGATGATTTAGCTGTAGTTAACATGTTTATAAATTTCATTTTCACTAATTATATCCTCATTTAAAATTTTACAACATTGGTTGAAGGTGGAAGTACTAACGTACTTCCACCTTCTGCATGATGCCATGCTTTCGGAAGATGATGATTTTGAAAATATTTTAATATATTTGTAACATGTTTTGTTATATCAGTTTTAACCAAATCTTTGGCTTTAAAATGTGAGCACTGCATCCATATGTCAGTCCCTCAAATCCAAGCTTTTCATGAAGAATCTGTCTGACAGAAACCATATTGTCTGTAAGAAAACTTGATACTTTGCATTTAAAGTTTTCTTCTGTTGACTTTGCTGAATTGAAAACCAAGTTTGCCAAATAATTCCGAGTATGAGATGAGCTGGATGTGTCAATAGTATCAACGAGAATAATTTTACCACACTGTTTTAATAACACTTACACACACAATTGGTTCATTGCGAGTGTTCGACCATCCATTCATTGCCATACAAACTGTCTTATTTTTCTCGCTCGCCTTTTTATTTCATAATTTCATCGTTGTAAATCTTGGGTAACCATTTATCAGCTACATCAGTACAACATGGCGGTTTATAACCTGGCCGTAGAGAGGCGCAAAACTTTTTAAATTCCTTATTTTCTACTAATTTAAAGGGAAAATTGACAGAAAATATAAATCGTAAAAGTTGTTCTTCAAGATTCTTTTTCGTTGGCAGATCTTCTTGCCACAAAAATCATCCATCATTTTTAATCTTTTAGAAGGAGTAGGCAAGGATTTAGAAGTTGTAGAAGTAGAAGGCTCATCAACATCATTATCTTCTAAACAGAAATAAAATTTTGCCTTAATTGTGTAACTCCAGTTGTTTTATTTGCTACTTTGATATAATAAATAAAATTTAATCGTCTGATTTTCTCCCCTTCCCTTTCTGCAATTTCTGTCTCATTTTTGCTCTTCCAGCACACAGTTTAAAATCTTTAATACACAAACTCATCTTTAATGTTCAAAACACCAATTAAAAATAAAAATCTCTATTATTTTGAAGTAATTATATACGAATTATCAGTTCTCCTACCCCCCTCAAAATTTTTTCTTACCTCTTTTGTCCCCTCTTTAACACATTTTTAAAAAGTTTTATTTGTTATTTTGCAAAAACTATTTTAAAAAATAGTTTTAATGATCTGTAGTTGCTGCACACTGACAAAAGTCAAAGTAAAAATATTATTTTACATTTTCTTCATCGGCTATTGGTCATTAACATTAAAAATGGCCACTATCACTAAGCACATTTCATAATTTTTATCTTTACCATCTAAAGCTACAGTTAGGCTTATAAAAATTAACTTAACTTGTATGGTCTTGCAAATACTAAAAAATAAAAATATCACTCATTGAAATTCTATATATAAAAAAAGGAAATTTTGGCTTCCGCATGAAATGTTACTGAAAGTAAAAACTGAAAGTAAAAGTATATTTTTTCAACAACTTTTTGTGGCTGATATATTGTAAAGGTTAATTATTAAAAAAATGCACCACCAAAAATAAAATAACCTACATACAGCTATAAAAAAAATCGGGAAATTTACCATGATAAATTTTAAATTGTGTTAGTAAAGGTTTAATAAATAATTAAAGTGTAAAAAGAAAAAGATTTTGTCCTGTTTAATCAGATCTCTTATTATCGTATTTATAGTTTATTTGCTTCACCTGTTTATTATAAAAACCTTAATATAGAGTTTAAAATTTTATTCCCCATATATTTATTAATATTTATGTGTTAATTTCTTAATGTGTTTAGTTAGTACATACCTTGGTTTAAACATTCCGATTCTGTAGCATATGTAGGTTTATTTCTTTGGACACATACCATGATATTTTTTCAGTCTTGCTACAAGTCCTTGACTTTCATTATGGCAATATATGCATATAGCTCTGACACCAGTTTTACCTAATACCTTGGGTAACTCCTGTAAATAATTCCAAATAGGATCCTCTTTTCCTTCCACAAACTTGCCATTTTCTAAACATAAAATCTATATATATACTTTAATGTATGGCTGTAAAAAAGGGTCGAATTTCTTATAACGCGCTTGGCAAAGCTCGGCAAAGTTTGATGTTTACATCCGCGAAAGTCTAAAGTTGCTTCGGTGATCATACGCATTGAAAACTATTTTTAGTAGTTGGAAATGTTGAATTAAGTGTTGTATGTTGGATATATTATCCAAATGAACAAAGGCATTATCACGAGTCAGGAAACAGTTCAGGAATCCACATGCAATGACGAAACGCGTGTTACTAATGCGAGCCCGAACAAAACGTATTCAACTATGTTGAGGAGCATAATTGTGGAACTATGTCCAACAGCTGCGGTTTTGTGGGGCTGTTTATTGGAAGGGAGAGAAAATACGCCATAAGTATACAAAATGCCATGATGAGGGTTCAGTTAAGATTTCCGGAGCACTGGAACTATTGAAAGTATTGCTAACTGAAAATTCACCTGATAAAATTATCGACAGCGACAATACAATTCTGCCTTTGCATTCGCTCGATGGGAGCACAAATTAACACCACGTGGAACTGCCATACTGTTACCCTACATGGTCAAGTAAATGACAGAGTTTCGTATGAAGTGACCAACATAAAAGAAAGTTACGGCAACTTATATATTTGACTCCAGTGAGGCAACAGAGAAACAGCTTTGAGTAACACAAAATTATGCAACATGTATTTAAAAACTGATTTTATGTTAAGAAATCAATCCCTTTGCTCGTCTTATCTTCAAATGCACCGAGCTAAGAGCACAACTACATCAGTGAAAATGGTATTTTTTAGAAGATAAAATTTGGATATATGAAGGTATAATCGTCTAATTTTATGACTGAAGTAGCAGCTATATAGGTGATAATTGAGAGTTCTCAGCCAACTGGAGACATTTGTGTACCCAGTTGGGGACATGCCAAAGCATTTCACCTTAAATCAATCGACCAATGACCTATCCTTTGCTGTTTCAAGGGCTAGGTAGTTGGAACACTGGAATGGAACATGAAGAAAGGAGAACAGCAAAGCCTCATACCTAACTACAATATATATACAGACTTTCCGCTTAAATGGTTTCAGTATTTTGCATATGGTAAGCTTTTTTCAGCAATATATTGTTGCTGCATATGTTAAAACCAGGCATTGCTTACATTTTTTTGTACAAAAATCGATTCAGAATTGAACTTTATCGGGCTTTAGATGTTTTAGAGTGCTCCATAATGAAAATATAAGCACTGGAAAAATTTATAATACTGCCATCTTCTTTCCAAGGGAGCTATCACATATGCGCAAATAAAAATTACTAAGATGCAATACAATGGTACTCAAAGTTTGGTAAGCCAGATCTCTTCTGACATTTGCACGCAGAACCCATCTTGATCTGAAATTTTAAATAGCATGAGGGTGTGACGCTCCTGAAGACCCACCTGATATTATTGTACGGTATTTAATATGAAATTAAAAGAACTTTTAGAAGATATCAGCATGGAATATGAAATGTTTTGCCTATATTTATGTTATTGAGTTCCAAAGCTAGGTTTGCCTCATACCATTCTTCTAACATTAGATCTAGAAAGCAAAATTGCACTAAGATGACATTGACAAGTTTTAGAGTGGTGAAACTTCCAGATCCTTGCACTGATCTTAGACTCTTCCAAATTGTGACAGTCAGGTACATGCCTGTGGGCATAAATATAAATTCTCCATGCATGAGATGGACAGTGCTGCAAAAAGTTTTCCTGCAAACCAACGGATGATAAGTAGAGGAAAATGTTAATTATACCCTATTTTGCAGAAGAGCCACTGAACCTGTCCAGGTAGGGAAATATTCCATCCATAACAGATGGGTTGTCCTATAATCCTTGTTTTAAAAAATTTAATGCGATATTAATTGAAGTTTAGGCCTCAGTTAAAAGTGTCAAATACTTATATAAATATGTATAAAGGACATGATGCAGCCTCGGTCAAAATACAAAAAGAAGGTGCTGGATCATGATGAAATTCTTAAGTTTTGTTGAAGGTAGGTATGTTAGTGCACCTGAAGCGCGTATGCTGGGGAATTTAATTTGTCGCATAAATCCCACACTGAGCGCTTAGCTGTGCATTTACCTCAGCAACAGCCTAATGTGTACCAACGGTCAAGAAGCTCAAGCAATTGAACGAGCTGTTTAAGAAAAACAACACTAACATCATGGTTTGAACTAAATCAGATCCTTCAGCTCACAACATTTCTTACTCAGATATTCCACAATATTATGTGTGTTTGATAAGATCCACAAATTGGAAGAAGCGACAAATGGTGGACAAATGTTATTGGGAGACTGCTGGTAGTTGTATAATGGATTCTGAGAGGTACTATTTGAGGATGCTTACTGCTAAGTCTGGGGCCATTAGTTTTGATGATATTTTGACCGTAAATGGGTTAAGACTATTACATTTCAACAAGTCGTCAGAGTAAGGACTTCTTGAGGTAAACCAGCTGGTATGATGCTTTGAATGAAGCTGCACAATTTCAATCTCGAGACAGTTATGCATGCTGTCTGCAATGATTTGTTTTGGAAGAGGAGATTTATTGGGTGCAGCATCAAGTTTCACTTTGTGAGGACTTGTGCATCGTTATTCTGAGCAGACTGGACCTCACCATGTCACTGCAGATTGATGAACTGTTACATCCTACAATTTAGTTCCACAAAAACTTCTCTACAACTGTAGATTGCTCCTGCAAGTGTTTGGAGAGAGCGAACTTGATGTTGTGGAAGGGCTAAAGCTAATAGTTATACTATGCAGTTAAATAGTGAACAGCGGAATGTTGTGGAAATCTTTGCGTGCAACAACGCTGCAGATACACTAAGGCTAGTTTTAGATGGTCCTGCTGAATAGGAAAAACTTTTGTTTATCAACTTTCCACAATAATGGTAGAGGTGAATGTTATTCCTTGCATCTACAGGTATTGGCTGCAAATTATATAGGGGAGGCACCATTCTGTTTTTTAAAAAATTCATTTAAATGCACATCTACTTACTCTTGGAATTAATACAAAAAGAAGCTGATACGTTACTGAAAACAAATTAATGTGTGGGATGAAGCACCCATACATGTTCATGCTTTCTTAGCTGTTGATAGACTTTACAAGATCTCACAAAATGTAAGAACCGCTTAGCAAAAGTCATTCTACTGGGTGGAGATTTTCAAGTTCTTCCAGTAATTTTAAGAGGTTCAAGAACATTAACTGTTGCTACAGCTCTTAAAAAAAACACGCTTTTGGTTGAAATTTCTAAGTTATATCTGACAAAAAATACATGCGTCTCTTGAATCTGAAAGGGATTTTGCGTTTGCTGTTGACATTGAGAGAAAAAAGTGGTCTCAACGATTCAGTTGCCTCTACGCATTACACTTATTTAAGACCTGTACACTCAATGTACAGTGATATAGATTTTTCCATGTGACCCCACAGAGCTTTGCACGGCGAGCTATCCTTTGTTAATAGCCAGAGTTTATCCATGGAAATCAAACAAAGTGTTGAATGTATGCCGGTGAAACTACTTATAAAGTGTAGTTGATATGACTGCAGAGAAAGTGAAGATCCTCAAGCATCAATTGACATTTCCTCTGAAGAATTCTTAAATTCTTTGAACCAACTGTTTCTACCTATATGATGCAGTTGTAGAAAATAGGTTGCATTGTCAATGTGTTGAGGAAATTTAGCTCCTCTAATGATTATGCAATGGTACACGCTCTAATTATCACAAAATTGCAGCAAAAATCATTCAGGCAAAATCCATTGATGGCTACAGAGCTCTCATTCCCCAATCCTTGATTCCATCTCTGACCAACATGCCTTTCAAATTTAAACGAGTGTCAATTTCATTCTGCATTGCTTTCCATGACACCATTAATAAGTCGCAAGGCCAAACTTTGAAAGGTATGTCGTGCCCAATGAGGCCGTTTTAGTCCACGTATTCACCATGCTTGGCTTCATCACTATACGCATCCTTTGAATCTGTTTCGTGGCTAGCCCAAAATGTAGCATTTAGACCGGTGTTTATGTGAAGCTTTCTGCGATTGGATTACGCAAGCTGTATTTTTGCATTCTATTTTTAATCTGTTTCAAATGCTTATATACTTATATCTGAGTGATTGAAGAGTACTGTTTCTGATGGACTAATTTTTTGCACAAACTTCAATGCCGTATATTATCGGCATTACTATAGTATCGTATTGAAATATGGATATACACCGTGCTTTCCGCTATTAATAGTTTGTAGAGAGCACGATCTCTGAATATGTCTGAGCTCCAAATCGGAAATATAACTGATGTTTAGGAAGCTCTTCTGATCGATGACTGGCAGTATTTTTTGCACGCATTTTAATTTGTTTCATGTTGTATATATTTTATATATCGAGTGATCTGAACATACTGTTTGATACAATTTTGTAGAGCACAGTCTCAATGTGTATATCTTATCATAGGATGTAATGTGAATATGATAGGCTACCTCACTTTGACAATTTATGTTTCGTAGAGATGATCTTGAATCCTGTTTCTGTGGTAGTCTCAAATGAAATCTTAACTGTGTTTCTAGGAGGAAGTTTTCTGTGATTGATTGTCACAGTGTATTTTTGCATTACATTTTAACCATTCCAATGTTGTTTATTATATCCGAGTGGATTTGAATATACATTGCTTTGATACAATTTTTTTGTAGAGCACAGTCTCAATGTTGTATATTATTTATATATAGGAATTCTGGCTTGAATATATATACCTTGCTTGGACGCAGTAAATCTTTTGAATCCGTTTCTGCGATAGTCTAAAAAATGTGAAATATTTAATTGTGTTTATGGGGAGGTTCCGATGCTTTCAATATATAAAACTATCCTGTTTTCTGAAAGGCCAAAAAAATTTTATCTCTTCTTATTATGGGTGAAAGATTGCAAAAGAAATCAGCTTGCTTTGTAAGTCTCTATTTGAAGAAAAAAATTCTTTTGAGGTTAAAAAATCTCTATTCTGTGCTTGATTTAAGTTAAAGCATCAGAGCAAAATAAAGTTTATTCATATATATATATATATATATATATATATATATATATATATATATATATGAAGATTTTAACAATACTCTAGGACAATACATGTCTCATATATAATGCTTGTTTATGGCTGGCGTATGGAGGAACTCTGGGAGGATTCAAACGCAACTTCACTTATGATGTTTAGTAAGAGGGACAGAGCCCCTAGTTTTTAGATATGCTCTTCCTGTCAAGCAATTTTGCACAAGTGAGGAGATGTTTTCTTTTTAATGAACTGCAAAGGGTTCCCAGCAACCTGTCCCTCCCTTCAAAAAATAAGAATTATCCTTCTCTACCCTTTATTTGACAATAGACTAAGGATGTCTTAGGAATGTTGCAATCTTCCAAAAATTAAATAGCATACTCTTCTCTTCCCTTTCAAGTATTTGGATTAGGGTTTATTTCACCTTGACCTTGAGAATGGACTACTTTTCACTAAGCATAAAGAAAAGAAACCAGTACCTAGGTGACAAGTCACTGAAATTTTACTGAAGTAACTTTTTTCTAACCTGGACTCAAAAATGTGTTTTTCTAAATATAATTTACACATCAACCATTCTATGTGCTGGTTATTTATAAGAAATAAAGTTTAATATTTATTTAAGTGAGAATTTTAAGAAATCCAAATGGAAAATAAACATAAGTGACTATTTTTTAAAAATTTCTCATAATTCAGTAAATTGTTAGGCGTACAAAACAAACTTCATTAGAATGGAAATAATTTTCTCTTTACGATAGTGTATCTATTATTTTCGTACAATTATCCAAAAACATACTATTGAGAAATTAGAGCGAAAAATCACACCAAACAACACAAAACATTAAATAAAAAAAATTCTAGATTAAATTTTTAAATTCAGGTTTCAAGGCACATTGAGTCACCATCAGGACTACCTGTGTGCCAAATTTCATGACTATAAGTGCGATGGATTCATCTGGACATCACACAAACGTTGCTTTTTTTATAAGTATAGATCATAGTTTAAAATGCACTATGTAGATGTTTGTATTTCTCTTGGAACATCTATATGTATTACTTAATTATCTTGCATTTGAACATTATTGCAATATAAAAACTTTGTCTCCAACACTATTTAGTTTTCTCTAATATTAAAATGCAACTCACTGCATTTTACTGTGTTCTTTCTTTGTGAACATGATCCTTTCATAATATTTATTTTTTTAAAAAAGCAGCATCCCATACTTTGCATTTTATTGTGTTGCTAAAGATTTATTTAAAATCTAATTTACTTGTGTTCTCAAAAATAAAGATATGGAAAGTACTCTAGTTACATCAATTCAATGAAATATTTTTTATGTTCTATAAATTCTTTAAATATACATTTAAAAACATTTTAAAATCACTATTTAAAGATACATGAATAATTTTATTTCATTAAAGCAGATTAACTTGATATTTAAAATAAAGTGTCCATTTGCACACTGCGACCCTGCCCATTTACATCATTACAGTATAATTTGTCTATTTTACAGCCAAAATATTTAACAGAATTCAAATTATGATGCTGGTCCAAATTCAGCGTCTCTCCCCTACATTTACTTCTTGCTGCTTTTTTTTTTTAGGTAGATTCTTATAGGAAGTCTACCTATTGCAATGGTTCTCGTGACTCGACTTCCTGAAAATTTCTGTAGGTTTTCACCGATCATGACCCCTAGAACCCAAAATCACCCTTCATTCAAAAGTTTATATATATTAACATCACAAGTATTAATTTACATACACAATAGAAATTGTACATCCAAATGCAAAAATTAGTATAAAAACCAATACATTAAAAGATTACAAATTAAATGGTAACAAATTATTAAATCTACAATAAACATTTAAATACTAAATCTTAAAAAAAAAAAAATTAATCTGAAATCATACTAAATAAAATAATTAATGGATTATGAAAGCAAATTCATTAAGTATTAGAAAACACTAAAATATATATGTATAACACTTTGCCCATGTTGTCTTGTGAACACAATAACTGGAGTAATTTTGATTTGATTTTAACCAACATGGGATATGTTGTAAGGATAGTGAAAATCTCGGCTGAGTTCATATCTATCTCGGGGGGGGGGGGGGATTTTCATTTCCCCATAATTCCTTTACAATTGAAGATAGAAAGAAAATTCTAATTAGGCGAATTATCACCTTATCACAACAAACAATTTTTGTATTAAATTTATATATATATATATTGTTGTAATTACATAGAACTTTATGAGCTGAAAAGGTGATTTTTCCCTCCCTTCTCCTCTTAACTTAAAAGTACCTTTCAACCTGTGCATGTTACCCCTTGTTGGAAAGCTCTCTGTATTTGCAGTCTCTTCCATTCTTGCAATTCTAATCCTTATGAAAATAGAGGGGAAAATGTTCTTTTCCTTGTATCTCTAGACTAAAGGAATCTACCTTTGCCTTCCGACTTGCTGATAAGGATTTTTTTAAAAGTCAGTAAAGAAATGTTCATGAACCCTTAATGAATTTCTATCGTGTATCAATTCTATTAATAGATTTAACAATGTAACACTCATTCCAGATAATTAGCTTCTCTGATCAGCTATAACTTTATTAAATTTTAACTTGTGGCATCACTCGTGGAATTCCATTTTCACAGTACTTTTACTCGCACATAAAAAGATGGCACGCCTGGTCTGAGACTATGCTTTAAAATGTTAGCTTAAATTAAAGGTATCTCATTTCCTAATGCATGGAATAGTTGGTGACATCCAACCTATGACCAATACTATGGGTGGAAAACTACTCTGACATTAGTTTTATTGTTGAACAGTATTCTTTCATCAGAAATATTCTTAATTGGAAATATGCTGTTCTGTTTCATGTTCATTAGTTTTCTTGCCAAACAGTATTCTTTCGTCAGAAATATTCTTAATTGGAAATGTGCTGTTCTGTTTCATGTGTTTTTAGATAATCTGTGAATTGAAAATAACACTTGTTTTTGATATTCTGAATGTTAATCGGAATTCTGCATTAATGGTGGGTTTTCCCCCCTTATTCTTTCAGCTACAAAGGAACATCTTGGCAACATCTCCAAGAGTGACAAGATTCAAAATTGATTGGGATGATAATCCTGGTGTTGATAGCTTACAAGCTCCTTCTACATCAGAGAAACAGAGGGAAAATAATGATGATAGCAATGGACCTTTAAAGCAGTTATTTCAAGAAAGTAATCACAGTTTGGAAATGGAAGTTATGTGAATTTACATGTGTGTGTGTGAAATGTTTATATTTATATCTCTTATTTTTGGTTTGAAATATTCATAGATGGCTTAGATTTCACTTTGTATTTTACACTTCTAATGTATATATTTAATAAACACTTACCTTGTTAGATTTGTCTTTTTTGTGAGCTAAACATCTTGCTGAAACTGAAGTGAAAATTAAATTTTAAAAAGTATTCAAGATCTTTATTTTTTTTAAAGAAATTTCAAATTCAGATAGATTATTGGTAATAAAGTATCTGTGGTAGCTGATTGCTCTCTCAGTGGCTGTGTAATCAAAAAAAATTGCTGATTTGAATATCTTTGAGAAATTATTTTTATTAAAAGCATCAGTCAGTGGGTGCTCTGTCGAATAAATTTTAATCTAACACATTGTTAACAAATACAGTCTTATATTTTGGATAAAAAGAAGTGCAGTTGTTGGGAGGGTTGCAAATGTAACATTAAAGTAACATATCCATACTCTGTTCAAGAAACTGTTTCCCCCTAATTTATCAGTTCTTTCTGTTATGTTCATTCTGCATCATGAAACTCATTCATGCAATAGCTGTCACTTGTTTTTAAAATAAATGTAGAAATCAGAAACTGGTTTTTACGCATTGATTTTTTTTTTCGAGTATTTTAAAATACTTTTTATTCCACAAGCATGTTTAATGGAAATGGTAGAATGCTCATTATCATCAAAATGAAACTGTTGAACAATTTACAAATTCAGTTCCATTTTTGGGGACCATTAATTAGAAATGTATCTTTAGATCATTGGCAAACTTAAAAATTTAATTTGTTTCTTTTTTAGTTGCCAGAAAAACTATCCATTTACTCTGTGCATTGAATTGTGGTTTGTTTTATAATTTGTTTCATTAACATTGAAATAAATGCATGCGAGAAAATTTGTAAACCACTGCCCCGTTTTCCTTTATTCACTTTTTCGGACTTTATATTCTTATATAAATAATAACATGATGACAGTTTACTAATTATTTGATTATTAATGACAATTTCTGTAGCCTTTAATTCTATAATTTTTGTTTGAGTTCTTTTTAATTAATTGAATTGTTTTTCCTGAACTATTGGTAAATTTTGAAGCCTTCCTTAATTTTTTGCGTGCAAGGAGGAAACTTGGTCTCGGCTGATTTATTGAAAATCCGATTGCAATTTCGGAGAATTATAAATATACAGGGTGGCGACAGAACCTGGAAATCAAGGAATTTTATCTATCTTGAAACATCAGGGAAATTCGTAAAAATATCTAAAAATCAGGGAAAATTAATAGTTACTTGAGTTATTATCTGTAAATTAGTATCTTATTCTAGCATTATTTGTAATAATAAATGGAATTTTTTTAAAAAAACTTATATTCATTTATAAATGCATAATTTTTTTATTAGAGCAATTAATTTCTTATGATTTGTTAAAGAATAAAGATTTGAAGTAATATTTTGGCAGTTTCTCTTGTTTAAATCTTTGCTAAAATATATATCATTAGGTACTTATAATTATACTATTTTATATTTATGCTGCAACATATTATTCTGGTACCCATGTAAAGAGCACTAATTAGTTATTGAACTGTTTTAAAGTTTTGAGGTGTTGCAAAGAGTAGTTTTAATGTTTCTTAGAATTCTTATGCAGTTTTAGAAGCATAGTATTTTGTTAAAATTTCCAGTATTTTTTACATATAAGAAATGTAAGATACTGTTTTAATAGATTTTTTTAGGATGTTCATTCCATTTTTTTAACATTAAATTTGATTTTTTTTTTTTCATATTAAATAACTGTTAACAGTGTTTTTAACTGTAAGTGTGTACACTTACAGTGATTCTGAGTAGGGAGAAAGCCAGGAAACTAATATAATTAGTAGCCGTAAATCAAGGAAATGTAAGTTTAGTCGGAGAAATCAAGGAAAAGTCGGGAAATTTTTTTTCGCAGATTCTGTAGCCACCCTGATATATCTCTCGGTAAAATGAAGGAAAGAGCATCAACAACTGTCACTATCTATATGTATAAGTTTTCAACAATAAGCATTTTATTCTGTCTCGTGCTCCCCATTTGATTATGAGTTTAATTAAATAGTGACAGGATTCCCCTGACTAGGAGTCAACATTATCTTTAGAGTAGCATTAAATGCAATATACATGATGACTTCTGTATACAAATACTCGGGGTTTGTACGCTCCTTGAAAACGATTTTCATTTTCAAGCACTATGGAAACTCCTTGAATTTGGGTTTTTCTCCTTATAAACTCCTTGATTTTCAATTTTTAACATTTCTTTTATTAAATGTGTACTACGTTTCACCCTTAAAAAGGATTCTAAATCACCGCCGTATCAATTACCATTATTTTGCGTTGCTCTTTCCACTATTTGATATTCATCTCCTAGCAGTATCCAAAATTTAATAATTGGTTTTAAGTGCTACTCAGTAATAACCAAAGCAATAGAATGGTGCAAATTTAGAATGTTATTTCTCTTGTATTTCAAAAAATTAACTGTATTTCTTTGAATTGTAACGTGTGATTTGTTGTAAGGGACATATATTGTGATGGTGGAGTTAATAGACACTATTAAGCAATTTTAACTAAATTAGTTCTTAATAATCAAGAAATTTTGTTAATTTTATTTTCTTCATATACTATTTTATAAGCAATGAAAATGCCAAAAAACATTTTCTAATATCTAATTACATGTCTCTCTTCACACCTCTATATTTTAAATACTGGATCACTGCACTACATAAGGTGCATAGTGAGGCATGGAAATTATTTAAGAATTTAAATTCTATAAAAAATTAATCCAAACAGTTTTTTATTTGAAACATAGTAAATCATGATATGTAATGTAATATTTGAACTTTCGGGGTAGCTATATAATTTTATAAAAAATTGTGTCTCAGCGGCACCACTCTACTTTCGTGTAAGTAGATTTAACATGGCATTCTTGGATAAATCAGCTTAGTAAAAACTTATAAAAGAAATAAATATAACCGCATTTGAGTTATTAGCAATGTTTTATATACTCTAATATAATTTTTGTGTACTTTAAAAAGGGAACCCTTTTTCATGCGTAAATATTGACTCCTTGAAAATTTTGAAAATACTCCTTGAAAACTCCTTAAATACTCTTTAATCTTTAATTTAAAAAATCAGTAAGAACACTGGATTTTCTAAATTTAGGAGAGAAAATTGTATGTTAGAATTGAATATAAGGAACAGCTTTGATGTATGGCAACACTGGCGATATTTTGTTACTTGGCAACTTTTTTATTGCGTAACCAAATTTAACATGGCATTCTTGGATAAATAAGCTTAGTAAAAACTTTTTAAAAGAAATATAACCACATTTATTTGAATTATTAGCAATGTTTTAAATAATCTAATTTTTGTGTTTTTTAAAAAGGAACCCTTTTTTTATGCGTGAATATTGACTCCTTAAATACTCCTTGATTTTTAATTTAAAAAATCAGTAAGAACCCTGATACTGTTACCAGCAGTATTGTACATCAGCACAACGATTCATATCAAATATTTTGTTATAGTGCCACAAATGCATTAAATAGGTAAGGTTTTAGGATACTAGTAAACTTACTAAATAAACTATAGAAATAGCCATTTGCTATTTCTTTTTTGACTGCCAAATACATACAAGTGACTTAATGTTTAAACTTGGTAGGATTCCGATTCCAAGTATTAATTATTTTAAGGTCTGAGAAATGAGCCTTTAAAAAAAGTTATTGGTTTGTAATGAAGTCTGTGAAATCTTATAGAGTTTTAAGAAAATTTACAAATGTGAATTATCTGTTTTTGATTTGAATATGGTAAAAATGGAAAAGTCCCATTTGACCATTTGGTGGATTAAATAAAGCAGTGAAATTAAGTTGCACTAGGAGATTAAAAATGTCCATGTTTGAACAATTGGAGAAACATTGTGCGGATGTAGAGACTGATCTGCACTTTAAGTGATAAAACAGTATGCTAAATTCCATCCAACTAGCACATTGTATTCCTGAGTTAATGTGTTTACTTGCAGGCAGACTTCCTATTGAAGGATTTCATTCAGAATTTGTTAGAATGCTACAATTGTGGTATAAAGACCAAATATCATTTGTCTGGCTTTTTACTTTCTCGTATAGGAAGAGAAAAGTATTATAATCATCAAAAAATTCGAAGTCAAGATTTTGACGTATCTCTACGTTTTAGACCTCCCTGAGTCCGAAAAACACAATTTTGGAATTATGTCTGTTTGTAAACACGATAACTTGAAAACTATTAGAGCTATGGGGATGAAATTTGGTATGGGATCTTGATGCATCATTTATAGGTTTCTATCAAATTTTGGACAAAATCTGAATACGGGGAGTCTGTTTATCTACTTTCATGTGAACACTATAACTCAAAAACTTGAAAGCTAGATGTATAAAATTTGGTACACAGTTTTATCATCATGAATGTAGGTCCATATAAAAAGTTGGGCCAAATCTGTCAAAGGATTGACTGTCTGTATAATCGCAAACTTGTGAACAGAATAACTCTAAGATAATGACTTGGATATATGAAATTTGGTATGTGGCCTTCTAACCTTAATTGTAGATTTGTGTCCAATTTTTGTTTCAATCTGTTAAAAAAAGTTGTTCAAATTGCATATTTGGCTCAAAATGCACATTGTGACTATGTGTTGGCAAGCGTTTCGCTTATTTTACTCAAGTTTGTATGGTTGGCTTTTGACCTTGGTGGTCTACGAAGGAAATTGTAGCGAGCGGCAAACACGCGCTTTGGAAATTATGGCAATGCCATAAAATGTTTTCCAGATGGACGCCTGTGGTTAGCCAGAGGTGTCAAAAGTCAGGAAGAAATGTCACTTTTTATAAAGGGAGATTAAGAAAAAACAGCTGTATTGATTTTAAATATAATAAAGAATTCTGGGGGGTGCAGCCACATAGCCCCTCCCTGGATTCGCCACTGGTTGATGGGCTACCTCCAAAAAAAGTTGGGGGATTTTTTTATGAAACCTGTAAGTATCGGAGAAACTCAAACAGCAAAAATAATGGCCACCCTGGATTGGAATGCACACAGAATTTTATTGCCTGTGTCGCCAGGTGAGCTCTGTTGGAACATGTTCATTCGTAGTTAGCACTTTGGGCTGACCACTTGGTCCTTGAAGCTTGTATGTAAAATAGTAGAGAGGTGAACTTTGAAACCTATTCATCATCATCACAATTATTAGGCACCTATTTGCGATTGAAAGGTTTTATGCTTATAGACGAATACATTTTATTTCCTAGAAAACTAAGTGTTCTTTGCTTGGATAATAATTAAAGCGTTAGTTGCTTACTGTCAGGGCTGGCCTTCAGCTGATTGGACCAATTGCCCTAGAGCTGTCTCCTCTTGGTTGTGTTAAGTGGCGTAACTAGGATGGAGAGGCAGGCCACTGCCATTACCAAAGGAGGTGAGCTAATTTTTCCTTATATACGAAGTATATAAAGGAAAAATATTGATCGTAAGAAATTTTGACCTCAAGATATTGATGAATTTCCATGTTTCAGACCTTTCTGAGTTCAAAAAATGACACTTTTGGAATTATGTCTTATCTATCTGCGATTGTCAGTTGGTTAGTGCACGGTACTTATAAGATAGTACTTGTCTGCGATTCCATTAACTCTAAAGAGCAAGAAGCTAGACAAATGAAATTTGGTACATGGTCATATATCTATATCGATTTTGGTTTCAATCGGAAGGGAAGGTGTCCAAAATCTGTACTTGGTTTCCTTCGCTGTACTACAAAGCACAAAACGCAATATTGTGTCTATAAGAGAATTTCGAAGAGATCACTCCTACTGTTTTCCCCCCCTTAATTCTAAGTCCTTAGAAATTAAATGTTGATCAAAATTGTTTCTAGTTCTAGCCCCGCCATTCCTAAGGCTGGCTCTGCTTACTATCAAACACAATGAATACACCATATATATATCTATAAAACATTTTGGAACAGGGTTCTCACGGTCCTTGAAAATTATGTCCATGTGAATTAATTGCTAGATGGATAAAATTTGCTATACAGTTTTATCATTAGAATTGTAGATCCATATCAATTTTTTTTCAAAAATAAAAATGCAAATTTTTAATTTGATTTAATTTTATCATTTGCATTTTTATGTCTAAAATAGTAATTTTCTTAAAAAAGATCCTTGAAATTTCTTCCTCAATGAGAGTGGGAACCCTGTAGAACCTATGCTAATTTAAATTACAGCTTCTTTGCCAATTAAATGGCGTCTGACTTGAATAACCACATGGAACCCGGGATTCTGGGTTTCGAAAACAGAATTGTAATAGGTGTGATACTGGTTTTCAGAGAATTCGTTCATTACATGATTCTGGTGTGCTGTTATCATGAATCTGCGTCTTGAAGTTGATTTTAGGACTACAACACCGGGCAAAAGGTGTCCTCACCATCTGACTGGGCGAGTTTTCTGTTTTGTTTATATTGGATTCACAGATCGTTTTCCTGTAAACCTCTAAGCAATCGCCAAATCCGTCTGGATACTCTATCAACCTGCCAAGTTTGAACCAATGGACCTTATGCACCCTTTGGGTTCGAGAGTATAAAAAAACAGCTGTGGAGGAATAAACAAAACGATCGGCCTATAAGCGACTCAGAAATAAAAGCAGTTCTGAGTCAGCTGTTTAAGACTGACCAATGGCTGCCTCCGGCAGGTCACGTGTCGGAGGATGTGACGTCACATGCATAAGGTCCATTCTTTAGACAACAAAGCGTTGAATTCTGCGTTCTTTTAGTTTGTTTGATTTTTATTTTAAACGGCTCTTAAAGCGTCTAAATTCCAAACTGTAATTGGCTAAATCGTTTGGTTAAAAATTTAACCACTAGTGATTATTTAAATCACTTGGTTAAAACTTTATAAGCCAAGCAAGCCTTAGAAGTCATCAAAAAGAACGATAATGAACAATTATGACAGCCTTTCCATAGCAGCAATAACATTAAAAAACGTTAACATTTTCAAACAGAATGCTGAAATTTTGAAGGTCCCTTTGACGAAGCATTTCGCCGGAAGTCGGTCTATAGAGCATAATTTCTCCATTAAACTAAACAGAAAACTTTTTACATGCAGTTTCCGAAGCCTTTTCGGTGATCTGTATAATATTCTAGTGTGACAAGTAACTAAAATATGGACGAGCTTTCTGTTTTGTTTATTTGCGGTAAAGTAGAAATTCCGCCTTACACATCAACTTTCGGTGATAATGTTAAGTCAGTGGGAATCTTCAAAATTTGAACACTCTGTTTAAAGATATTAATTAATTTTGAAAGTGAAGTTTTCTAATGTTATAGCTGAAGGGTTCTTTGAAAATATTAAAAGACACTGTATCAAAATTTAACCGCCAAACAACTTGCATCGAAAAAGATCGATAACGAACAATTGCGATAGCCTTTCCACAAAATGAGGCTCACATCTTAAGTAAACATTGAGAGATACAGCAATAGGGATTTTTAAAATATTCTTAAGCCACAACAATAAAAAAACCCCCTCATTTTTAAACATCTTCAAATATTGTGTTGACACCGGAAGTCTGTCAGTGTAACGGAACTTCTACGTTACCCAAATGAACAAACAGAAAACTCGTCCATGAAAATTTCCAAACGTTCACATCATGAAATTTTTTTGTGTCATTGAATTTTTTTGAGAAGTAATTCTCGAATTGAAGACTATGTAAGAGTTTTCTGGTGTGTTTAATAACATTAAAAAAACCTTCGGGTCTATTCTGGTACCCCCGGTTGGGTTGGGAGACGTCACTTTTTCCGGCCGTTAACAACGGAAAAAGTGACGTCTCCCAACCCAACCGGGGGTACCAGAATAGACCCGTTGGCCTCACCGAATCGAACTCATTTTTTTCTTTTAATTCAATCAATTACATTATATAGGAGTAGCACCGAAAGGAGGGTTTATCCCCGATCCGATGAATCTTGCTAAAACTTGACATTGCAGTTGAGTGTCCTGAACGGACATTAGCGGTGATTACGCACTTAAATAAGAATGTTATTACTATTCATATCAGTGGCAACACTTATAAACTCTCAACGTTTGTTTGAAAATATTTTTTTTATTCACACGTGTTTTTAAGGCAATTTTGCTAATTATGAGTGTTTTAACATTTCACGGCAGTAACTACTTTCGCCAAAGGCTGATTTTATCCACAATAAGTGGAAAACCTATTCAGATAAAAAATATAAGAGATAATTCCTTTGAACCTGGTATAAAAGGTAAAATCTTCTTTTTCTTCTCTTAAAGCATTTGTTAGAGTTATTATGGATCTCTTAGAGTAATGAAATTACTAACAATTGTTTTTAATGTTTATCAACCATTTTTATTCCAAATTTAGCTTATGAGCGAAGTTTTTTGGATTTGTTGGATTTAATTACCAATGGTTCGATAATTGATGTGAATGAAACAGGTATGTTTAAAATGTTAATTTTCCTTTTATTTAAATTTATAGTTTCGGTTTGGATGTTATATTTTGTTTTGAAATAGATAATTGTATCGTTAGATATAACTTCGTTATGCGGTTAAAAATATTACAAATTTTAAAACAATGTTTAGTAACAAATGAAATTGTAAATTGCTTTCTCTTTTCCACGAAGGAGAAAGTTCTTCCATAAAGGAATTGCTTTTTTTTTATATATTAGTTGTGATATTGTGAATAGCTTGGCGAGAGATGTACCATACACTTTACAAAAACTACCCACAAAATCATGGTTTTAAATATATGGTACGGTATGCACACGGCGTTGTCCGTGGAATTGGGACTTTTAACAAAATGAAAAAAAAAAAAAAAAAAATTGCCCACAATTGCCCGAAAAATTATTGATTTCCCCGCTTATTTTTCTTCGCGATTATGACATTTGAACTGTTGGAAAACAGTACAGAGTGCCAAATAAACCAATATTTTCTAAAAGAAAGTTTTAGGATTTAAAAGATTGATTCCTATAAACCAGGTAAAATGTTAAAGAATGAAAAAATTTTAAACTATTTCAAATACAACAATATGCCTCGAAATATACAGACAAACATAATTTCTATAATATTTAAATATATCCAAAATGGATGAGAGAAGAAGAAGCAAAAAAGAAAAAGAGAGAGATGAAATCTTTTACTTCAGGTTTAAACTTTGAAACCACATTATGTAGATAGCTCCTTGAAGTCATATTTCATTTTTTCTATTCTGGTAGATGATGATATCTTCACAAACTAAAGATATCAGCCATATTCTCGACTATCAAACAGTTTAAAAACAAACAAATTAAAAGAATGATTTGTTGACGCGAAGCAAAGGGGTTATGACGTCACATGGTTTTGACGAAATGCATGTTGGAAAAATACGACATGCAACCTTGGTTACGAAGAACATGAAAGGAATTTTGTAGCTAACATTTTTTAACACTTCAGAAAAAAGTTAATTGAAATTCAACCAGCAGTTCAGTTTTAACCATTCTTGTTTTAAATCATGGAGAAACATTATATTTATTACTTCAACAAATTTCAAATTGATTAGAAAATTAAAATGGCGGATGCAAGAAATTGAAGTTCCAAATTAAGTTTTTTAGGTTTAACTGACTATTTTTTAAAAAATTCTCAAAATTCAGTAAACTGCGTTAGAAATTCAGAACTAACTTTGTT
The DNA here is from genome assembly GCA_013235015.1 of Araneus ventricosus. Lineage (NCBI taxonomy): Eukaryota > Metazoa > Arthropoda > Arachnida > Araneae > Araneidae > Araneus > Araneus ventricosus. The sequence goes on from BGPR01003922.1 coordinate 106,030, forward strand.
AGAACGGAAAGCATTTGCTTTCCGGTGGCGTATCTATTATTTTTTTTGTACAATTATCTGAAGCCATGCAAATGAGAAATTAGTGCGAAAAATCGCCAAAAACAACACAAAATATTAAATAAAAAAATTTCTTCATAAAATTTTTAAATTCCGGCTTCGAGGTGCATTGAGTCACCATTAAGACTACCTGTGTGCCAAATTTCAAGGTTGTAAGTGCTTTAGATTCATCTGGACATCGCACGCACACAAACATTGCCTTTTATAAGTATATATTCTTTCATTATTGTATTCTTTATTTCTCTAATGTAAACAATTCTTTTTTTCTAAAGTTTTATACTCAACATCTGTTATTTAACTAAGTCAATATTTATCTGATTTATATGCTTTCATAAATATTGATGTGTATTTAAAATTGAGTATATCATTTTAAATAGATTCTAATTTTTTTGTTCTTTATATTTCTTATGAAAGAAGAAATCCATGAATTATAAGCATAGAATCAAGAATATTTTAAAGGAGTATATTCGAGCATTTACATTATGTAGACATGTGAGTACATGTACATTCATATTATGTAGATTCATGTGTTACACATGCAAAGAATATTCTGGCACCTATAAGCATAATCCAGAAATCTCAAATAATGCTTTTAGTTAACACTAGAAGTACGTGCACGTCATTGCCCATGGAATCAGGAATTTAACAAAATGAATAAATAAAAAAAAACCTACAAGGACATGAAAAAGTTCTGAAAGCAAAACAAAAGATACACATTATTGATTTTCCCGCTTATTTTTCTTCACGATAATGACATTTCGACTGTAGAAAAACAATACAGAGTACGTTAATCTGAAACAATATTAAAAAATTGCTACTTGAAAATGATTATTATACTGTAAGTAAAATATGCGAAAGTTAAACATGTTAAGACACTGCCGAACTCACGGTGTTACCCGTCGAATTAGGACTTCAACAAAATAATAATAAAAGAAAAAGCCCACAATGACATGAAAAAGTTTTGAAAACAAAATTAAAACAAAAGATACACATTATTGACTTTCCTGCTTATTTTTTTCGTGCTACAGTACAGAGTACATTAATCCAAAACAATATTACAAAATTGGAACGTGAAAATGATTATTATACAGCAAGCAAATTATAAAATCGAATCCGAAAATAATAATCAAAGTCATTAATTCAGTTGAAGGTTATGACGTATCCTGCGCTCTGCACCGTCAGCCAATCAAAATTGCCAACTACATTCCGAAGAAGTGCCACACGAGGAAACTTGCTAGAGGAAAAATATGTTTCAACTGAACAGGGAAAAATTAATTTAAAAAAAAAAAAAAACGGGAAAAGATATTTTAACCATTCTTATTTTAAATCCGTCAGAACCGTTAAAATAAGATTAAGCTGAAAAAGATTGAAAATAATAGTGTTATTAGAATGTTGGAAGCAGCAAACTTAAAAACAAAAATAAAATTTAGATGGCAAAACTTCCTATTTTAAAAATTTCTCAAAATTCAGCAAATTATGTTAGACATTCAAAACAAACTTCATTAGAATGAAAATTGTTTGTTCTATCCGATGGTGCATGGATTGTTTTTCAACGATCATTAGGAAAGGTACTACAGCTGTAAATGTGCCAAAAATGACCCAAAACAACAAAAAACATTAAATAAAAAATTTTCTAGATTAAATTTTAAAATTCTGGCTTGGAGGTGCATTCAGTCACCATTACAACTACCTGTGTGCCAAATTTCATGGCTGTAAGAGCGATAGATTCATCTAGACATTGCAGACAAACACACACGCACACAAACATTGTCTTTTATAAGTATAGATGGTCGATTGGAATAACTAGGTTGGCAGTCAGATTTTATCATTTCGAATATTTTCATTGGTTCTGTTAAATTGTTTTAAAACTATGAAGAATGGCTAGCTGTAATTAAAATTTGTTATGCCTGTTAAAATGTGTCCTAAATTCAAAGTTTTTTCTTTTAAAAAAAATTCCAAATACAAAAATATAATTTTTAAAGACTGAAGGCTTGTGCTCAATTCGCAGCTAAGGCACAGGTTCTTTGGCTTTGTTTAAAAACCTTAGGGAAGTAGTTAAAGGTTTATAAAAATTTTATATTTTGCTTAAATACTTAGATATCTTGAACCATAGTTTTAGCGTCGAATAAGATTTCATTACTGTAATTTATTTATGTGCTATAATTTTTTAATCTGCCAACTGCCTTGGTTTTTTTTTTTTATAGAAAGGCTTTTGTTATTCTTCAGTATAATATATGGAGCATGAAATAAAAATATTTGACAAGTTTCCATTTACAGGATTTTAGCAAAAATGCATGTAAAATAAAGCAATCCTGCGATTTACTTGGATCTCTTTTATTTTATAAACTAGCAGTACGCGCACGGCGATGCCCGTGGAATCAGGACTTCAACAAAATAAAAAAAAATCGCCCACAATGACACGAAAAAGTTTTCAAAATAAAAGATACACATTATAGATTTTCCCGCTTATTTTTTCCGCGATAATAACATGTAGAAAAACAGTACAGAGTACATTAATCCAAAATAATATAAAAAAATTGTTGCCGGTGGAATCAGGACTTCAACAAAATGAAAAAAAATTCTTAAAACATGACAAAAAGCTCCGAAGGTTATGACGTCACCTGACCCTTCATCCAATAAAATTGAAAGCTGCGTTCCGGAAGACTGTCGCTAAAGAAATTTCGCTCGACAAAAATAACTTTCATCTGCCCAGGAATAATTTAATTTAAAAAAAACGGGAAAAGATATTTTAACCGTTCTTGTTTTAAATCAGAGAGAACCGTTCTAGTTATAAGCTGAAAAAAATTGAAAATAATGGTGTTATTAGAAAGTCGGATGCAACAAATTTGAAAACAAAACCAACATTTAGATGGTGAAACTGACTATTTTTTAAAAAATTCTCAAAATTCAGTAAATTACATTTTGAAAACTAAAAAACTAACTTCATTAGAACGGAAATCGCGTGCTCTTTCCGATGGTCTATCTATTTTTGTCGTACAATTATTCGGAACCATTCTATCGAGAAATTAGTGCGAAAAATCAACCAAAACAACACAATACATTAAATAAAAAAATTTCTAGATTAAAATTTAAAATTTGGGCTTCGAGGTGCATTCAGTCACCATTACGACTACCTGTGTACCAAATTTCATGGCTGTAAGGGCGATAGGTTCGTCTGGACATCGCAGACAAACACACACACGCACACAAACATTGCCTTTTATAGTATGAGTAACTAGCAGTACCCACTGCAGTTGCCCATGGCGCGTGATCGTGATCTTCTTCTCAGACCTGGATGTACATTAAAAGAGGAAAAAATAATTTTCATAGTACAAATGCGTTAATCAAAACAATATTAAAATTGCAACATGAAAATCATTATACAGCAACCAAAATATGCGAGACAAATAAACCGCGTTAAGATACTGCTGAAAATAATGATCGAAGTCATTAATTCAATTGAAGGTTATGAGCGTCATCCTGCGCTCATCAGCTCAATAAAATTCGCCAGCACATTCGAAGAAGTGCCCTGTGCAGGAAACTCGTAGAGGAAAAATATAACTTTAAACCTGAGGGAAATTAATTTAAAAAAAAAAAAAACGGACGATATTTTAACCATTTCTTGTTTTTTAACATAGAACCGTAAAATCAGATTACTGAAAAGTTGAAAAATACATGTGTTATTGGAAGTTGAATGCAGCAAACTTAAAAACAAAAATAAAACTTGATTTGGCAAAACTGTTCATTTTTTAAAATTTCTCAAATTAAAATTAGTGTTTAGACATCTCAAACAAACTTCATTTAGAAATTGAAAATTGTTTGTTCTATCCGATGGTATATGGATTGTTTTTCATCATCATTAGAAAAAATATACTACAACTGTAACTTATTAGAAAATGACCCAAACAGCACAAAACATTAAATAAAAATTTTCTAGATTAAATTTTAAATTCGGCCGAGGAGTGCATTATACCCTTCTGACTACCTGTCAGTACTTAAATTTCATGGCTGTAAGAGATTAGATAGATTAAGTCTCTGGACATTTGGCATTTTACCACAAACATTGCCTTTATAAGTATAGATCATTACCATGTCTATTTAGGTGCATTTCTGAGAAGATTCTCTCTCATTCTCTAGTAAATATATGAATTATACTTCTTTTGAATGACTTTATGAAACAAAATTTTGATAATACCAAATTCTTAGTATTGAGGATATTAAAATGATTGATAGGTACTACAGTTGTATTATAAATAATATATATGCCTAAAAATTGGATAGTTAAAGACTTGTATTTAAAACCTGGTTGAATGTGAGGCTTGACTTTTGGTATGCAATATATGGTTATAACCACCATTAATGCTTAAGGTCCTGGCAGTAAAACTAAGTTTGTGGTACATCCCTGTAGGAAGTTGGTGCCAAATCATGGAAACTCCCACAGGGTTTGCAATGGGAAGAAACCGATAGGTTACCTACCACATTTGGTTATTGCTCGGCAAAAAAAATTCAAGTTTGGCCCGTGCATTTTACACTTTGTTGAACCCAAGGTCTATTTATAACACAGTTATATTTCATTTCCGTGGCTAAACTGAATGCATTCCCCATTTCTTGCTTTTGCTTTGTCTGACAAGTCGAAGTAGCTATGTATTCTCAAACAATTTTATATACAACTAGTAATTTTATATACAACAATAGGCATATACAACTAATTTATCAGATTATGAAGTCAAAGTGTTGTCATTTTTTGAATTTTTTCATTTGATTTAGTTTGAGATACAAGGAATTAGAAAGTAATCTTTTTATCTTTTGGCGATATTTTGCTGTATTCTCAAGTTCTTTTTTAATGTATCTGTGAAAAAAAAAAGTTTTTTTAAAATCGATTTTCTTAGTGGTTTTCTATAATTTTCCCATAAAAAAAAAATATTCAAATTTTGGTTTATTTCATAATTATACTAATATTGGTTTTTAAGATAATTTGATAGAAATTTATTGAAAATCTATGCTTTAAGTTAATTTGAGCATTAATAGGTTTGTATAAGTACTTTTAGTCTTCTGAACTCTTTTTTAAAGTTGTTTTGGTAGTTGAGCTTGTATATCTTTAACACATATATTTGAGTATTTGCATTTATTTTATTTTATTCCTTTTTTTTAATTTCATTGATATGAAAGGGAAGAGAATGAGCGACCAATCTTGAAGTCACATTTTGAAAACTTATTTTATTAGAATTTATGATGATTACAGTGACATTCCCCTATAAGGTTACCAATGAAAAAGAACTGCTAGATTATGATACTACATGTGCAGAGATTATGACAGATTCATTCAGAAATGCACTGCTGGCTGTAAAAAAAAAAAAAAAACTTTTTTTGAGCCCGACACCATTCCTGCAATTCTTATGTAAAATGACCCTGAATCGAATATGACCCCATTTTGCCCCACATCACCCACCGTTTTCTCGAGGACGCCCCCCCCATTTTATCTTCACTGTCCGATAATTTTATGGCCATAGATTTGCGTTTGAAGGGAAAACAACTATTTAACGTTAAATATCTTCTGAGGCTGCAGAGGTGAAAAGTGCTAAAATATGGTTATTTGTAGCCAAAGCGGAGGTTTGGAGGAATTTCCTCTTAAATTGCAAAAAAATCAATACAAATTACCGGTTTTCTGGTTTTTATTTTGCAATTTTTCACTTGTTTTCACATATTCAGCTTCCAGCCACCCCTTTTCTCACCCAAACACCCCACATAGCCAATATATTGCAACCATTTTGGCTGAAACTTAGCGGGTGGGGAGGGAACCGACCTACAAGAAGAAGTTTAGAGATTCACTGTACAACATTGCCGCTCTTTATTTTTATCACTGTTATGTAATTTTATGGCCATAAATTTGATTTGGAGGGGAAAGTTAATTACTAAAAATTTAAAATAAAATATAATATGTAATAAATAATAATAGATAATATTAATATAAAAATATAATAAATGTAATTTATAATATAATGCGATTGAATCTTTAAAAGTTGTCTAATCTCTGGGGCCTGAAAATTCCTTCATGGTTGACTCACTAAGGCGAGAAATTTAGTTTCAAAAAGTTAAATCCATCACCTGTCTTATCCATTTAACACAAACTGTTTTGTAATCGAGTTTGATATTGCAGCACGACAACGTTATACCAGTGAAACTTCAAACTTTATTTTTTATACATTAATTTTATTTATTATATATTATATTTTTATTTTTTTGGTGGAAATAATGGCACCACTCTCCAAGCAAGTCATAACAAATTACACTTGTGACTCTTTGATGAATTTCTTTCTTTAATGAGAAAGCGAGGTTCTCCTACAGACCTTTAATAAGTATTTAACTACTCTACATTATATGAGAATATTTGAGTGAGGAAGCTTCAGAATAATAATATGTGAAAATAAAGTGAAAAGGTATAGCTAAACCAGAAAAATCGTCGACCTGACCAGGTTTTACTTAGAGGTGAAATCCTCCCAAATCTATATTCTAAATGTTCATGATACAAACTTTTCACCCTGTGAAGACATTTACTTGATTTAGTATCTCGTTCCCCTCCAAATCAGAGTGTCAAACATAAAAATGGGTTGTCGGCGTCCCGGCTTTGATAATACTTAAATGAGGAACATGTCTCGGATTCGAAAATATTGCAGGTATTTACAACTCATTCAGAGGCGAAGGGCCAAAAGGGTAAAGCGTGGTTGTGAATCAATAGTAAGGGTAAGGCTATTGCATTTAGATATATAATCTTGACATGGGTAGTTTTCAGGGAAACAAATTTCTTAATGAAACTTAATTTTTTTTAAATTGTAAAACATTTATTGAATTTATTCAAAGGACCATCTTGTTCTCCTGGAATATGTTATAAATCTAGAATCTTGTGCCTGAAATTTGGTATTCATGGTTCCTTAACAATTTTAAACTTCAATTTGGCAGTAGACTTAAACCCATGTTCTTTTAGTAGCCTTACTATTCGTTTAGAGACATAACAAATGTTTGATGACCCTTTCAGGGGCTGAATATTCCACTCCACTCTAATTGACATGAATATTTCCAGAAACCCATATTCCCTTTCAAAGAAAACATAATGTTTATGCGAAATTTCATAGTTCTGGGTCCAGCGATTGCCTATAGGCACCAGCCTTACCCTTCATTCTCCTTTATTGTTAGTAGAGATTTATTCCAAGGAGGTGGCAGTGGGCTGGAATGCGTAGAGTGCTGCTTTTTTTTTTTTATCCGAGAAATAAATAAGAAACCAGAGGAGTGGTCTCCCCTAAACTCTCGTATACTTTCTAAGTGATTAAATTCAAGAAATCTAGAGTTAAATTTTTTTGTGATTACAATACTTTCTCTTTAATACTACATTATGCAGAAAGTATAAACAAACCAACAAACCTGAATAAATATCTGTTACTTACGTTTCAAAAAATATTACTTTGAGCAGGTGAGGATAAAATAGGCAACAGAAATGAATACTAAAGAAAATTCTGCTTTGAATTGAATTCTCAAAAAACAATTTATACTACAATCTGGCATGTGTTACAAAAGCATGCCAAAAAATAAAAGATTTGCTGATAATGAGATGGGTTTTTTGATTTTCCTTTACAACAATAAAAATTTGTTACAATTCATAATTTGAGAACATTATTTATTGTTGTAAATAAAATTCACAACAATAACAGATTGCTACAAGTACTAGCATGAGAATCAGTTAAAAGTATTGAATATATGCAATTTGAGCGTACTTACGGCGGTTATTTAAAATTTAATCTGGGCCTACATTCATGTGGAAGCAAACTGTGCTTTAAATTTTATCCATCTAGCTATTCAAGTTTTTGGTTATAGTGTTCACATGACCTGGACGAACAGACATTGACAGTTTTGTCAAAATTTGATAAAACCACATGTTTAAGACCACCAAATTTCATCCCGTAGCTCCTAGTTTTCGAGTTATGGTGTTCTGAGCAGACATAATTCCAAAATTGTGTTTTAGGACTCAGGGAGGTCTAAGTAGCGGAGATTAAAGTCAAAATCTCAGTTAATTTTTTGGCGATTACAATATACTCTCTTTGCCAAATCACGAGAAAGTAATAATCGAAAATATTCTTAAAACAATATTTGTCACCGAGGTTAAGAAGCGTTCTGTTTATTTTGTAACTACTCTACTGGATTTATTTGAAATGTTATTTGTCTGTTGTCTAGGTACTGCTGCAAGCCTAGAAGCCTGGATTATTACATTAGGGGTAAGGAGCAGCATGACTGTTGCATCGGACTGTGGTTACCTGGAGCCTTTAATATGCCTGTCCCTTCTGCACAAGACACCCCTTCATATTACTTTGAAAATTGATGACTAATGACGGCGTTGATCTATTCAGTAAATATTTTTCTTGTTTCTTATTCTTAAACATAAATGGAAAATAATTGTTTTCAGGAGACTTTTTTGATATAATGTCTATTTTTTTTGATATGTGTATGATGTTGGGACCACATACTGTGTTTTGATAATTAAACAGTCTGTATATTTCAATTTTAAAATGAGAGGAAATCTTTGAATAATACTTGATATGGAATATACTTGAATATTCATATTTTATTAGAGTCTATAAAGTATAATTATTTGAATTAATAATAATTTGGGTACAACTTATATTTTTTGTTTTGGCGACTTAAGGAAATACAGGTATTGGGCGACAAAAAAAATTAATACCAGATTATGCAGCCAGTGATGCTGTATATCAAACATTCCATAATTTGTGAATAATACTGACATGAATATATTTGAATGCTAGCGAATAATTCAATATTAAATGGGAGGAGAAAAAAAGTAATTATGTAATTTGAATATTACTTGATTGATTATTTGAATAATGAATATATGAAGACATATTTGAATGCTAGCAGACAATTCAATATTAAAATGGAGGAAAAAGTAATTAATAATAATTTGAATAATACTTGATTGAATTATTTGAATAACACTTGATGAATACTATTTGAATGCTAGCAGATAATTCATCAGTAAAATGGGAGAGGAGAAAAAGTAATTAATAATAATTTGAATAATACTTAATTGGTGTTGAATAACGCGATATGAGCATATATTTGAATACTAACTTATGAATAAATCAATATTAAAATGGGAGGAGAAAAATGAAATTATGTAATTTGAATAATACTTGATTTACATTATTTGAATACTTGATTGCATTATTTGAATATGATATGGCGAAGATTATTTGAAAGATACTTGAAATATGATATATTTAGAATGATAAATTAAATATTTCATTATTAAATAAGGAGGAAAAAATAATAATAATTTGAATAATACTTGATTGAATTATTTGAATAACACTTGATATGAATATATTTGAATGCTAACTTGAATAATTCAATATTAAAATGGGAGGGAAAAAAAGCATTCTTGAAAATTAAAATATCTTTTTAAAAATTTCTTAATTCAACTATTTCAATCAATAAATAGCCTGAGAATGATTCCAGTTTTTGAACACATTAAAGTTATTTGGTTTTGAAGTATGGTGATGTTATAGAACGATGCAGAATAGAAACTGTTGACTTCTTGATAATTATTGATATTTATTCCACTGAAGGAGTTGAATCGGAGGACAGGGTTCGTACGCGTCCTTAAAAGTCCTTACTTTTACATTTAGTCCTTAAAAGTCCTTACAAATCCTTATTTTTATGCCCCATTTTTAAAAAGTCCTTGAAAGTCCTTACCTTTTTGCCACCTCAGCTAGAGCAAAATACATGCAGTATTTAGAAAGTGAAAGATCCAAAGTAAAGACTGAAACAAAACAACTGAAACGAAAAGCTCTAGGAGGAAATAGAGTTTTTAAAACAAAAGAAAATGTTCCAAACCAAATACACCAAACAAATGGGGAAGCAAATGATTTATCTAATGAGACTGAAAAGTCAAAGGACATAAATTTATTTATTCAATCGCATGAACTAAGTAAAACAATTATTGAAAAGAAATTAAAATAAATATCTTGGATGTAAAATTGAATGAAAAAAGTTTGGAATTAAAAGATATTTAATTTGATTACCAGTTTCATTGTTTTTTTCATCAATTTATTAACTCATTTTTAAGAATTTTTGTTGTGTTAAATTTGTAATGTATCTTCTATCTATGTTTTATATTATACTTTATCATCTACTAGGTTGAATTTGCAAAAATGACATTTTATTTAAAAATCCGTGCGACAATTCGTTAAGTTTATTCAATTTAGCGGTCCTTATTTTTTGGTTTTGTAAGTCCTTAAAAGTCCTTGATAGTCCTTGATTTTCTTTGAAGGAAATGTGTATGAACCCTGGAAGATTGAGGTCATGAAGATATTGATTAAAAACTAACATGTTGCAAAATCAAATTTAAGGGTCTTATTTGCATAATCCTTCATCATTACCCTTCTTTGTATTGACTGCTTGTGAAGCAGCACAAATAAAAACTAAAAGGATGATATAGAATTAATTATTTTTATGGGATCATCTGACCATGATTAATGCTTTGTTATATTATATTTTCTTATTTGTGTGCATATTGAAGCAGCAATTTAATTTTTTTTTACTTTCTGACCTCTTTTTGAAAGGAAATAACATCTGGTCCTGTTTTTGACTCTTAAATTGGAAAAATGAAGTGTTTATTTAAAAGTATGTATAAAAATAAATTCAATTGTAGCCCTATAAAAACGTCACTTTTGTAGTCGTGTCACTTTTTTGCTGTCGTATTTACATGTTGCTTTTGTTCGTAAATTCAAATTGGTTCTTGAAAAATATTACTTTTTTTTTGTGAATAAAGCTAAGTGGGAATTGGGGAGATTTTTTTAACTTAAAAAAACATTCTACGGCATTGCTAGCCGCGGGAGCCGGAGTATAGTAGTTTTGCTAGAACACTGAACTTACGAGCTTGTTTTCTTGTGAATAAAGTTAAGTGGAAACCAACCAAATTTTTTAAAGCTTAAACTAACATCCTATGGCTCTGCTAGCCGCGGGAGCCGAAACATAGTAGCTTCACTAGAACACTGAATTTACGAGCTTGGCGAAATTGGAAGGTCGACAATTAAGCTCGGTGGCCGCTTTAACAAGCAAGTACCTTAAGGTATCCGACTACGTTCGGAGGCCTTTTTTTTAAATAATGATATTTGAAGCAATATTTTTGTATTTTTATATGACATTTATGTTAAAACTTAATAAATCATAGAAGAAAGTTAAATGAATTAAATATATTTTTAAAAATTTGAAAAAACTTAGATTTTTTTGCACTAAATTTGACCTTTTTTCAAACACCCTCGTTCAAAAAGAAATGACCAGAATGATAAATACTTTAGCATATATAATCCTTCAACTGGTGGCTAGGTCCTGAAGCAAAAGTTTTGCAATGTATCTAAAAACATGTAAATTATAAGAGTTTTAGTGTGAAATCATGAATTTTTAAAGAATTTTGGCCTTTTTTCAAACCTTAAAAGATACATAACTTTTTAATGGAGCATTATTTCACTTATATTTTGGTTCATTTCCTAGACAATATAATAAATAATATGTATGCTAAATTTGAGACGGATATTTTAAGTTGAATTTTAGTTATCGTGTTTGAAAAATGAAAATTTTGCAAAAAATCACATTTCAAGAAAAATGAGTTTAAAGTTTATGTTCTTAATTTACAATGAGAAGAAAAAAGAATTTTTCTTCAATACTCCCCAGTTTTGTAGGCTAGTCCTTAGTTTTTGCCAGCTTAGCACATTTTTAAAAATTTTCTGATTGGGACATTTTTTTTTAGTCGTTTTCTTGAGCCTTATGTGTCATTATCGTTTCCTATCATTCAGCCGCCATCAATAGATTTGAATATTGTTTTTCAGTCAAATAACTTTATAATGCATATTAGTTGATCTAGAGATACTTTTAGTGATTGATATTGATCATAAGTACAATTTATGTACTTTTCCTAGGTTTATTATCAAAAATTACATCATTAACGGAGAATCAAGATACTGCAATGATTCAAAATTACCTAAATTTGCAACAATGTCATAGAAAAAAAGAAATTCACACTGAAAATCTTTCAAAATAATACCTGGTATATGTAAAATAGTATAAAACAAAAATAAACAATAAAATTTAAATATTTTAAGTAAAAACAATGAAAAATGCTTCTTTATCGTATTATTTACCACTCCATTTTCAAGTGTCAAGTTCTACTAAAATGTCTCTAATTTCACTTCTGATCAACATAGATGTAAAATAAAAACTGTTTTGAAAACTAAAAACAATAGGCTTTCAGATAATAAGAGATTTAATTGTTTTCAATTTCAATTCGGGATTGAGATCTTGCTTTTTGAGTATGTCCCTTCTTGTTTCGTTTAAACTTTATTTTTTACTTTTAGGTTGATGCCATCATGCATTCCTCCCTTCCAGTATTAAAAAGATTTATTTTGAATGATGAAAATCTTGAGATAAAAATTAAAGGCCGTGGTCTACCTCCAGAAGGAGGAGGGGAAGTGGTGTTTAGTTGTCCTATCGTGAATACTATTCGTCCTGTAAAGTGTTTGGACCCAGGCAAGATTAAGAGGATAAGAGGCTATGCATATTCAGTTAGGGTTTCTCCTGCAATGTCTAGTAGAATGGTAGATTCTGCAAAAGGTTTATTGCTGAAATTTCTGCCTGATGTATATATTTATACAGATCATTATAAAGGAAAGCTTTCTGGGAAGTAAGTGATTTCTATTAAATCTATTTTTATTTTGTTGTCTGTCACAACTCAATCTGACAGCTTAGCCCTTTAAGACCGGACGCATTTTTTAACGAATTGTTTAAATGCCGACTACAACTCAAAAATGGACGATATCTGCCATCCAATGAGAAAAATAGATCTATAGAAATTCTGGAAACAAGAAAAATCATTTCTTCCGGCATTTATTGCATGTCACTAACCAGGAACAGAAATATAAGCTAAAGCCTAACCCGCACGATCGTACAGGTTCGGTCTTAAAGGGTTAGAGAAAATTATAGGGTGTAGTATCGTGCCAGGTTAAATAGTCCTAAATATGATGCTAATACAGTACAACCTCAAAAATCTGGAATGCTCGGGGGTTTGGAAGTTCCAGATTTCGGAAATTTCCGGATTTTAGGTATCTTACTTAAACCAATAGAGATGTCAAAGTTTTGATATCATCGTATCGGTAAGTTGTGTCACAATTAAGCACTCGTGTGCAGACGTCTTCAGAACAGACCTGAGAGTCACAAGGCAACGGCAAATGGTTGCCTTGGCCAATCGAGACATATGCTGGTCTACTCTTTGACGTCAATTCCAACAACTCCATATAAAAACACGTTTTAAACAATAAAAACATAAAGAGACATTAAAAAATGATATTAAGGCAAAAAAATAATAGTGTAAAATGAACAGAATGGCTTTAATTGCCGCATCTTGCCTCGAGCATTCTAGTTTAAAATTTATTTAGCTAATTTTTGTCTCGTCATGAGTTGGCAAAAATCGTCCGATTTTCGGAGGTTTCTGGAATTTAGAACCTTCTTATACTGGTACAAATATTGAAAAAAATTCTTAATTATACCAATGGAATACCATCGGGAAATTTGGCATAAATGTTGCTAATATGAGGTTAAATAAAATATTTTTTTTTCAAAAAAAATTAAAAATTGGTTTTTTGAATTTTTAAAAAATAATTTGGTCATGTTATATATATTTTATGAAACACCATAAAAAACTGAACAAAATAACACAGGTTTCAGCTCTCTAGGTTAAATAGTTCCTGAGTTACAGTCGCTTCAAGATCTATAATTCTGACACAAATCATTCAAATAATTTAAAAATTTGTATTTTTCGTCTGGTGTACTAGTACTACTTCCGAGTCAAAAATCAACAAATTCCAAAGACAATGTCTTGGCCATTGGTTGATTTGACATGGAATTAATTACTCTTAATGTAAATTGTTTTTGTATTAACATGTATTTGCATAGCATTTTGTAAACTTTTGATTGGATTCAGTTTAAATGGCAAAAGCAACACTCGCTTCTATTTTGAGAAAGAAATTTCTTTGAGTTTCTTTTTTTCTTAACTGAATAACAGGTATCAAACAATATTTAAAGTTGTAATTGAATTGAATATCAGTAAAATGCATACATTAATTTCATAATTAAAGAATACAAAGAAACAATGCTTGTAACATACAGGTTTATTTTTTTCAAAGGTTTTCTTCATATCTCTACTACGTCTTATTAGTTAGTTAGTTATATATTTATGTCCCGTTTTGAAGCAACACAAGGGCTATTTTGAGATGGACATCGTAATTTTGAACCACAGTCAGATGACTAGGACGGCACCTGAGCTGGCACCCCCTCTCCAAACTTCCACGCCACACCAACGGGAGGATGTTTGGCCACTACGTATGATTTAACGTGCAACAGGCCCCATACATGGCGGATCTTCAGTGGAATCGGGTTTCGAACCTGGAACTCTCCGGCCCCAAAGCCGAGATCTTGCCACTGCGGCCCTACTACGTCTTATTAATTTGTCCCTTATGGGTGATACAGATACTATACCAAGAGGCCTTTCTTTGCTTATGCACTGGTACGGTTAATTGATTAGGATTTCATTTCTGTCTTGAACTAATAATGTTTTTAGTTGATGTGTTTCCCTTCTAATTATTTTGCAAATCATTATACCCATTTTTCTAATCTGTCATTCCATATATGGTCGTTAATGATGATAAACAAGAATTGTATTCCCACAAGTATTTGAAGGAGACTATTGATATTATCTTCAAATTACTTTTCTTAAAAAAAGGAGGGAAACATTTCTATGCTTCTTTATCAAAATCCTTGTTATAATAGGATGTTTCAAATTTTCTCTAGCTCTTAATCTGAAGGTTAATACTAATTTTAGTGATATGCTCTTTTTCTAAATCTCAAAAACTATTATCAATAATAAAATGATACAGTGATTTTGCTCCTTATAAAAATTATCACGTTAAAATGATAGCAAAGATGATTAGCAGTATGAATGACTTTTCAAATCATTGAATGACTTTTTTAGTCTATTTCATATTATACTAAAAAAAACTCAGAAAAAAGTTGATTTGCAGGAAAGTAGCACAAATGAATGCAAAACACAAGCTATCAAAAATTTAGAAAAAAAAAGGAGCTTAATATTATTGTTAGAAAAAAATAGCAAGGCATTTAGAAGGCAAGCAACTGTTTCCCTATTCTCCAAGTGAAATGAAAGGCCTCCATTTCATCCGTAGTACTATAGTAAAATTTAAAAAAACCCACTTGATCTGTCTTCAAAATATTAATGATTTGATGTTCTCTAAAGCAATATCAAACCAGAATTTAAAAAATAAACAGTATCAGATATTGACGAAATAAACTGTTGTTCAGTGTTGAATGAAATAATTAGAATTTTCTGCCTTACAACATGCTGAAAAAGCTATCGATTTTGAATGACACCCTGCAAGAAAAAATTATAAACCTTGAAAAAAAGTATTCATGATAGTATCATAAGAACAGTAACTGTTAAAAGAATACTTGACAGTTCTGAATCTTCCAAAATATTCAACAGTATTGCATTTTTTAATCAATTCCATTTGAAACTAATATGTTTCTAACCTACTGCTCCATATTGCCAGCTGATGCCTTACCTAATTTCTACTCCTCAACTGTTATATATTCAACATATATACACGGAAAATAACAGGTTTAGGATAGGGCTAGTACCTCTTTTAAGAATGAGCCAGGCTTATGAAATTTCGTTTGAATAGGGAATTATTAGAGATAAAGTTTAGGGAAAATTCCTTAACTCAGAGAGATAGAAATTTTTTTCAATTCTGGGCAGTAATTAGCAAATAAATGAAAATCTTTCAATATTCTTGAACTTTTTAATTTATGAGTTTTCAGATACAATATTTGAGGTATCAAGGTTTGGCTGTATTTTAGGGGGACTCATACTGAGGGCTTGACATGCGTGACACCCCACACCCCCCTCGGAATGTAAGTAAGTTTTTTTTTTTTTTTTTTAAATATTTGGGCATTCTATGTCTAGCGCAATAACACTAAACCCATTCATGTGTTTTCATCTTTCAAAAATATGCTTTACGCGCAGGGTTATAATAACAAATAAATAAACATCTGATAAAGTTGGAATAAAATAAATCTCTCTGAAAACTACCCATTTAAGTTGAACAAAAGGCATGTTAATTTAATACCAAAATATTAAGTTGACAAACAAAATGCAAAAGCCTATGATTTTAACTCAGTTACCATTTATGCTATATCCACTTTAACTGCTAGGCTGAAGAACTATTCGTACTTAGTAAAAACACATTAAAGTAAATATACATTCAAACTTCTTCCTAATATCTGCACAACGATAGACTCTTTTCAACATGTTGTGCAGGCAGAAAATTTCTAACATTCTACATTTCTCCTCTAATTATTGGGCAATCGATAGATTGTTCAGTTGTAAAGGCAGAAAATTTTAATCATTCAATTCTTTTAATATTAAATCGATAGCCTTTCAGCACGTTTGTAATTGAATATTCTATTCTATTTCCTTAGATAGAATATGTCTTTTCGCATTTTGTAAGGCAAAGAAAATTCACGATTCTAAATTTGTTTTAAATTCAAAATCGATGAATTTCTGCCTATACAAACATGCTGAAAAAAGGCTATCGATTTTGAATAATCAGAAAAAAAATTTAGAATTTCCTTACAAACATGTGCAAAAAGCCGTTTGAAAATTAAAGAACCAAGAATTTTCTGCCTTTAAACATGACAAAAACTATCGATTTTAATTAGGAAAAATTAATTACTTTACAACATGCTGCAGACTGATTTGAAATTGAAAGAAAGAATGTTAACATTTTTCTGCCTACAACATGCTGAAAGAGCTAACATTCTAAATTTCTTTCTTAATATC
>BGPR01003923.1:0-27735 GCA_013235015.1 Araneus ventricosus
TATTTATATTTGAGGTAATATAATATTCTATGTAAATATATCACTCAAAAAGAACTGTAATGTAAATATTAAATGCTGCTTCTCATTTTCTCATTCTATGTTATACTAGCCGCCTTCGGCGACCATCTTGTTAGCCGGGAATATAATTTCAGTTGAATCTTGAATAATTTTATATTCATGTTTCCCTTAACAACGTAAGCAGATCGTAGTAGATATTTAACCCACGTTCTTTTAGTGGCCTTGCATCTGTTCTGTTCATTATCTACTTAAATGTCCCGAATGGAATCAAATAACTGACCATGTCAGGTAACATCTAATTGCAAGTTGTCAGCGCCATCTTCACTTTCTTATCCCTCTTGCAAAATGTGCATTTGATTTCAACATTAAAATGGCGCAACACATTTTATGGCCAGTGGTATGTTTGCTGAATTAAAACACCCTGAAAAAAGAATGAAAGCATTGCATCTATAATCATTCAGCTTAATGGATATATTTCTTCATATACCTCAGAGAACTTGGTTTACAGATTCAACAAAAGTTTTGATGAAATAAAATATGAAACCAAAATGTATTAGGATATTTACTCAGCTTTCAACAATGAAAGAGAAACACGCAATTAAATATTTCTTTAAACAATGTAAGCGGTTTGAAGTGCGTTGCAACAATGAAAAGTATTGTTGTAAATTATGCCAAAAACTATTTTTAAAAGGTTATTAAAATTAGAGGAAATATTGTACTGCAACTTAATTTATATCATTGGAAAGATAATTTTTTGCACTTTCAGATGGCGTAAAAATGTTTTTTGTGCTGTGATATTTTCGAAAGTTATTAAGGAAAAACACCAACATTTCGCTTAATTTTTAATTAATTAAAATTTCAAAAACCGGCTCCGAGGTGCGCATTCTCACTCTCCAAAGAATGTTCATGCCAGATTTCGTAGCTCTAGGTGCAGTGGTCTGTCCTGTAGAGCGCAAACACACACAGAGACAGATTCACACTCATTATCTTTTATTACAAGAAGAGATATAATGATAGCATTTTGTATATAATTCATGAAAACTAAAATGTTTTGCTTTTCAAAAAAATTATTATTATTTCCAAAGGGTGTTCTCGAAATGAATAACAGTTTGCAAACAACATGCATTTTTCATGCATTTCAACAATGTTTTCTTTCGGTGAATTCTTCAGTCGTATTCAGTGATTTGAATGGTAACATGCTTACTATGAAATATATGTTTCTTGTCTCATAATTAATTCCTGATATCTTCCTTTTCAGATTCCTGAACATTCCTCTGGAGATTCGCTTGGAAGTAAAATATTCCCATCCTAGTAGTAGATTAAAAAATTCCTTAAAAATGACGGCAGATGTTGGTGACTCCAAAATTGTTGTCCCTTTTATGCCGTCTCTTTTGCACATAGCTTCAGTTAACGTGGCAGTTCCATTGCTCAACGATTTTGATTTGACAACATTGCAAATCGCCTTTAAAAAAATCCAGCAAGGAATTCCGATCAGAGACAGCAAAGATACCACTTTTATAAAATGCAACAGAGCACAGAAAAAGTTACTTTTCATACCTGAACATCTGAGAACAAAAGTGTTGGAAGCGGTTCAAGGATTGCAATATGGAGCTTTGCAGTGGAAATCTCAGCATTCACACGTTCTGGAATTAAAAGACGGAGAATGTATCTTTTACTGGAGATCGGATGGACGAGTTGATGAAATTAAAACAGTTCAGAAACTGGTTCAGAATGCAAACATTGATATCAGGAAGAGATTTCATTTTTCCTGCATTTATTGCTTGGAAGAGAGTATACAAACTTTATGGACAGAAATGGAAAGATCTGGCGAAACGGGAAACTTGGAAACAGCTCATGACTCCATGATGCACTTTTGGGTGAAATGGATGAGCGATGGATCTCGGATACCTTGGAGACAGGTCGCTGCCGAGTACTTCGCCACTCCTGCAAGGTATTCTGAGTCCCAGATTGCAAGATTGAGTTCCATCTTTCCTTCGTTACGACCTGAAGACAGGAAGAAGTATCTATACTCTTTACAATTTAGAGATCTTGACGATTTACTGCTATGTATGTATTCAGTGACCAAAGAAGAGGAAAAACAGATACTGAAGTGGTGCGCTGTAAATCTCCTCTACATCTATTTGGAATGGCCACTGCGAAGTTTGTTTCTTGAAACTGAGGAAAAGTTGCGGAATTATATTGATGAACTTTCTTTTCAATGTTTGCTGGAGCGCATCTTCATCAACATGAAATTATGGGAAGACTTCGATCATTACGAACTTTTCGAGGGTTTTTGGAACAGTAGTCATGACCACTTTAAGGAAAGGGCAAAACAAATTCCACATATTAGAAAGATAATAGATTCATGTCTTAATGCAATAAAAAGTAAGAGAAAAGCTCAAGAGGATGAAGGAAGACATGCAAAAAAGAAAAGGTTAGTTTAAACAAAAATGAAGTGGATAGGAAAAATGGAATATTGCAGTGGACATCCTAGCTTTTTTTTACCTCTAACTGAAAAATAGAGTGACTTCATCATCCAGGACATCAAATTGTCCTCTTAAGAGACTCTAACTTTAAACTGCATTTGTTTAATTAGTCTTCAAATTCTCATAATGCTTTTTGATGTATTATTCCACATATGTCGAAATTATTTCTCTTATTCCACATTTTATTAATTCTTTTCCACTCGCTGTCATAAAAGTAGCTGCCGTAGAAACTGTTTTTGTGAGTAGTTTAATCTTAAAATTCTTAACTCCTGATGGAAGCACTCGATGATGTTAATAATTATGGTTGGGTTAATTATGAAATAATTTGTTGCTAAAGATTTGTTACAATATAGCCTTGTAAAACACAATTGCATGTGGTCGTGGAATCGAAACCTATTCATTTCTGTCTGTATCCGAGTTCGAAAGATGGACTTGCTGATGTTAATAATTGTGACTGGTATAATTTTGAAATAATATGAAATTAAATATTTGTTGCAATATAGCTTTGTAAAACACAATTGTGTGGTGCATCTTTCCTAAATCGATTGGTTTAAATTTTCGATGTGATTTTTAATGTAATGCAATAGATGACATGAATGCATTGATTATCTCAAAAATACAGCTTTCGATATCCATGGAATAAATCGAAGCCTCATTAATCTATGTAATAATTATACTCCGTGTACGTGAATCCTACAAGATGCAAGTTTTCTAATCTTTATTTTTTAACGTTGTGTGCATTTATTTACTTGTTTGCAGGTGTCTTTAATTCTGTATGTTTTTAAATCAAATTTTTAAATTTTACTAATAAACCTATGCGACATCAACTAAGTAATGGTGCATTCTGCTCTTTTTATCATCGATTTTATTGTAAAAATAAACTTGTGTTTTAAATCATGAAAAAACGTTTTATTGTTTTTATACTAGATTGCTCTATATAATTCTGTCGAATATGCTCTATTTCTTATTACAGATAAATGGATTATACTGATTTCTTTTAGGCATGCAGTTATTAAATCATTTGAAGATTCTGTAAAACATTTTAATAAAATATAATTCTGAATATATGACTTTTATATCGAAATCATATTTCCTCCGATTTTTGGTCTTTATTAGTTTTATTTTAATAATTATGTTGATATTCCTTAAATAATTTTTGCTGCGATTTTTAAAAATGAGTGCGAAAATTAACGTATATGAAAATATTGCAATTTTTCGAAGAGAATGGGTGTTTTTAATTTCAATTTATTAATAGTATAATTTAACAAGATATTTCTTTAAAAAATGATATTTCTAAAATATTAAGAAATATTCTTATTGCCTTCATTTTGACGTAGTTAATAGCCATATTTATATAGGCGAGATTCACAGAATTTTTACTACCTCGACATTTTTTAATGTACTAGGGATTGCGGTTATTGCAAAAATAACCGGTTTTGTTCACCTCCGGTTTAACCTGGCGGTTATAACCGTTCAGACGCCGTTTGTAGACAAAATTATTTGTTTTTTGCAGGAAATCAATCCATTGGCCAATATTTATCTATAAATAAAGACACTTTTAGTAATCCGCCAACGAACAGACACCTCGAGGGAACTGTTGTCGTTGAATGGCCTAAGATGAAATTCAAAGCTTCATAACTTAGTAAATTTTAGTCTAATCGAGCCTATCTTTCGATCCGGTTTTCTTACCCGGTTATTGGATTTTAAAGAATAACCAGTTATAACCTGAAGAAAAAAACCCGAAAAAATCGGTTAACCAAAACACAAAAAACGGCAAGTTTTCCCATCCCTATAATGTACAGTGATGGAGAAGAAATTTTGATGAATACCAAGTACTAGAATGTTTTTCATTTCCTAACATTAGTTCACACTCTCTCTCTATATATATTTATTTAGATCTCTTGTTCAAATTTTCAATCGTTAATAAAATACTTTTTATTCATCCACTCAAGTTCAAATACATTTTTTTAAAACTTGTAGTAGATGGCACTTGATGTTAATACAGTTTTTTCAAATATTAATTCATTAATTAAATTTAATTAATTAATTTTAGTTTTATATGGGAGAAGAAAATTTATCTTATATAAGATATTTAGCAGGATATAAATTTAGGAATAAATACCGTCAGTGACGAAGCGTGTAGATCGCTGACCTAAGTAGGAATTGACTTAAAATTTTTTTTATATTACTTGTTAGTAATTTATCTTCAGAA
Source organism: Araneus ventricosus (assembly GCA_013235015.1). Classification (NCBI taxonomy): domain Eukaryota; kingdom Metazoa; phylum Arthropoda; class Arachnida; order Araneae; family Araneidae; genus Araneus; species Araneus ventricosus. The sequence continues at coordinate 4,717 of BGPR01003923.1, forward strand.
CAGTGTAATTAACTTTTTATGAAATTCACTTCAAATTAGGAAAAAAGCGATTAAAAAAAAGTGTCATCGGTCCAATCAATGTAACCGGTTGCCTAGATTGTACCACCAATTTCTTTAAGCAAAATTAAACCAAACATAATTTTTGATTCTCAAATTCACATAATCTCACAATGCGTGAACCCGAGTATGACATTTTGGCAGTGCCTAGTTTAGAATCTGGGATCTTTGTGTCCCGAGTAGATCATCTTAACCACTAGACACAAGGAACCCCCATTGCCCAGAAGTAGATACTGACTTATATACATCACATAAGATGGCGCAGCACTGTGCACTACTGGAGTAATCCCAGCTTGTTTGATATTATCTGAATATCAAGGAAGCGATAGTTCTGCTTGCGTGCCTCGAAATTTTGAGTCAGTCATTGTCCCAAGCCAAAATCACCAGCTTTTAAAAATGATTGAATTATGTACCTAAAAAATATTTTATTATATAAAGGGGGCATACAAGCCCCTGTCTCTACGCCACCGTCGGGTTCGATATCCAATTCCACCAAAGAGCTGCCAGGTATTTGGGCCTGGTACATGTTACCCCGACGCGCAAGGGGGTGTCCAACACCCCACGCCACACAAAATGTGAAAAATATTGACTGCCCTTTAGTTGAAATGAGCCAAGTTTATTTCAATTTCAAACATATAATTTCTATAGATACATTATGCAGGTATGTTGTGGTGTCAAAGATATGTTATTCTTCTGTAAATTGGAAATTGCCACTGAAATGAGATTACACAAAACAGAAGTCAAAAGAAATTTTTATTAAACAAGTAAAACGTAAAAATAACAGACAATATAAAACTTTACACAACATTTTCACACTTACACATTCATCAAAAATATTTTAAAGCTCGGTGTTATTACTTTTACAATGACAATACAATGTTATAAACTTTACCCCCCAACATTTTGCATATACTCTAAGCACGTTTCGAATTATGTACATAGTTAAGCTGCAAATTCAACATACAGCTGCTGGAAATTGAAATCTACCAGCCAAAAACTTTAAACTTCTTAAACAATTCACAGAAATCACATTTATCAAACATATTAACAAAAACTTTAGATTTAGTTTCATTATCTTAACGTAATAGATCATCTAAATAGTTTTAAATATTAGCTATTTTTAATAACCGATAAAAGGATTAACTGCATCACTCAATGAACAAGACAGAATCTTTCAATTTTTACACTAGAAAATATAACACCAGTTAAGTACTCATACACATTGGTACGCGTGAGGCACAAACTCCGATAGGTTTTTCTTTTGAGAATGTTTAAGGACTTTATGGCACTTTTAAAAAGACGTTATGTTCTCAATCACAGCAAAATGTTATGACACAAGGAGTCTGAAGATTTAGAAAACTACACTTAACCCTTATAATTCAACTCAATGAAAGTTCAAAGCATTTATCTTTTAAATATATGTTAATACCCATTACTTAAACTAGCCATTTTGAACTGTCAGATACTCTCTTCCAAGGTAAAGAGAACAAAACTCGGGTTCTCTAATCCATGATTAGTATATAATGTCCTTCTAACCGCACTTGTCCTCGAGCTTGCTTATGAGGACGTACCGGTTGACGATGGTGCTTGAATCTGGGCTCTGGCTGGCGATCAGAAGATTAGATGCGCCTTCTGCAAACTGGTTGAAAGTGGAGGCTGAAAAAGAATAGAAAAGTTCATTAATTGCATTGAAGGATTTCAAATCCGAATATTTTTGAGGCTAAATTCAAGATTTCAATCTAGTTTAGTTATATGAACGTCCAGTCAACGAAGGAAAAATAGAAAAAGAAAATGATGTAGTTTTGAAATTTGCACAGTTGTTGGGGGTAGTGTCCTAAACGACATACTAAAAGCCCCCACCTGCGGGAGGTGCGCGGGGCTACAGGGGGGGGGGCATTTTCAGTCTTTCATCAATCTCAAAAACTGTAGGTTCTATAAAAAAACAGTCAATTATAAAATTAAACTAAATACAATTTCCTACAAAACAGGCCCTACATTGTTTTTGTAGCATCAATAGTTTAGAAGATACATGGGGATTTAAAAGTTAATATTTCTAAAATACCTTATTGTAATGGTAAAATCGATTCAAAATTCTGAACCAACAACCCTCATACTAACCTCATGCCTATATAATAATTATACAAGGGTGGTATTGCATGTGTCGGAACGGGGGGAGATCCAAACCCATTTGATGAACAATTATGCTCCCTTCCTCCCCTCCACATCCTTTCCCCATCACAAGTTTCCTTCTAATCGTAGTCCAGTCAACGAATTGTAAATTTAAAAAAAAGTTGTAGTTTTGAAATTCGGCACAGTTGTTGGGGAGAGTGCCCTAAACGTCATAGTAAAAGTCCCTCCCTGGTGGAGGGTGCTCAGGGGGGTTGAAAGGGGGGGGGATTTCTCAGTTTTTCTTAAATATCTCGAAAACTATAGATCCTAGCGAAAAAAACTTAAAGATAAACTACATTAAATTTCCTACAAAACTAGTCCTAAATTTTTGTAGAATGAAATTGTAGGCATGAGGTTATTATGAGGGTTGTTGGTTCAGAATTTTTAATCGATTTTACCATTACAATAAGAAATTTTAGAAATATTAACTTTTATATCCCCCTGTATTGTTTTGTAGGAAATTGTAAGTAGTTTAATTTTGTAATTGAGTGTTTTTTGATAGAACCTATAGTTTTCGAGATATTTATGAAAAACTGAAAACGCCGCCCTTTAACCCCCCCCCCCATACCCCCCACGCACTTCCCACAGGCGGGGACTTTTAGTATGTCGTTTAGGACACTACCCTCAACAACTGTGCCAAATTTCAAAACAACACCATTTTTTTTCTATTCGTCGATATTTGGCCTTCGTTGACTAGACTAATAAGGGAATTCAAAAGGACATACTAAAGGCGAGACTCGTCCACGAAGCCACCGCGACCTACAGTACTTTCCAGAAGTAACTTTCGCTTTTCAAAAGCTTCGCCTTTAATATTTTGTGGTCCGCAAATCAAAACAAAAGATTCTTTTTCTCTTTCGCTTCTTCTAAATCAGGTATGTTAAACACAAAAGCCTAGATGGCCTGAAAAAGACGTCTCAGTTCGTAATTATTAATTCGCCGGGATGGAAGTGACGGTATATATTTGCGGCGTCTAAGTTCATGTAGCCCTTAATATTCTGTAGTCCGAATGAACCTGATGCCGTAAACCTTATATGGCCGATTCCCTCCAATTTTATTAATAATAATAAACGTAGTCGTCCTTTCAGGCTAACTTTTTGCGTTTGACATACCCGACTAATAAGAGAAGGATAAATAAAGTTCCGTTTTGTTTTTAACACATACTTTTTACTCTGAGAAAGACGAGGAAAATAATTAGCCTATCTTTTACTATGAAACCCACATTGTTAAGATACAAAAACCATCTGTTTCTGTGTTCAAGAAAACATTTGCCAACAATAAAGAATGTTGAAGTTGTGCAGATTTCCTTCGTGGGCTCGTTACTCATTACATTGCAGGCATATTACCACATACATCAGTGGAGAATCCAGGGGCCTATTGGCCTGCAGCCCCCCCTCAGAGCTAAACCAGAATTCTTGATTTTATTTAAAACCTTACAACTGTTTGTTCCTAATTTCCCTTTTTTTTAAATAATAAAAAACGTGATAACATTGCTTTCCGGCTTGACAGGCTCGAACATTTTCCGACTTTTCTAGTCATTCTACTTGTACTTGTAGCGTTGACGCGGTCGAAAACACTTTTTGGCTAGTTATTTTTCATTGCAGTTTTTATTAAATTATCGAAAGTATTGTGATGTTCTTTATGATTCTTATTGTCAGGTGAAAAAAGTCTGTAAAGTTAAAGTGTTTTCGTTTACACAAGCCATGAGGTTTGACATTCGTCACGACGATACAAAATTTTTATGATCTCAGCTCCCCCCCATCCCACTTCTTAAATATGTTATGCGAGTTGGTATTGTTACTAATAGTCGCTTTGTTGCATCGTTATATCATTATCTCAAGCAATACAAACAAATGAGATGTTTTTTTTGAGTTTAAGCAATTTGAAATGATTTTAATATCCTATACGTGTATTACATTCGCGATAACAATTTGGCGACAAGCAAGAAAATCGATTTGACAATCAAAGCGGAAATTTAAAAGCTCGCGTGCGCTTCAACAGAAATATTCGATTTTTGAAGTTATACTGTTTTAATCGTGTTGATAGCACATATTTCGTTAATGATCGAGGAGTATTTGAGCTTATTAATAGCAGTTGATGCCAAAAATATAAAGTAGCTGTTCAGCGAGGATCGGAAACGTTTTTATTGATTTTGAATCCTAGAAAAATTATATTTCGCTTCAACACACGAACAATAGTTTTCATTGGAATAGCTAGTAGTTTGCAGCATTTAAAAAAAAATCTTGCCCATGAAGTCTAAACACAAAATTTTGACACGTTTACTTTATTTTAGCCAAATCTCTTAAAGATATGTACTTGCATGCTGTATTTTTTTACTCGAAAACTTTGCAGATGTGTCACTAATAGAAGGAATCGGAACAATTCCAATCGAAGGAATCAGATCAGAACAGTTTCAATCGCCGGAATCGAAACAGGTCCTAATTCGAAGGAATCGGAACGGTTCCTAATCGAAGGAATCGAAACGGTTCCTGATCGAAGGAATCGAAACGGTTCGTAATCGAAGGAATCGAAAGCAGTTCATAATCAGAAAATCAAGCGTTCGTAATCGAAGGAATCAGAAATGGGGATTTAATCAGAAGAGGAAGAAGAATCGAAACGGTTCGTAATCGAAGGAATCAAGCGGTTCGTAATCGAAAATCGGAAAGGGTCGGAAAAAAGAAACAAACTATGAAAAGCGAGGAGACTGATGATCTCATTTGGGTATTAGATACGCTGTAATAGTTGCATTTGCGTGTTCATTTAGACTGTATTTTTTATTCTCTATACGTTTCCAGAAGGTGGAAAATTGCACATAATTGCAGTGTTAATAAATAATATTTGTAAAGAAAGGTATTATGCAACACTTACCGTAAACATCAAGTGACTATGTTTTCAAACGTGTACCGTCTTCTTCCGAGTATTTCACAGTAAAATATTCTCTTCTCGTTGGTGTAGAATGGAAGTTGGATGAATTCTGTTTCTTTTCATTTGGCGATATCTGAAGAAATATACAATAAATTGAACCTTTTCTGTCATTAAAATAAACCCTTTTAACGCCTATTAATTTTTAAATGACTTCTATTTAAATTCTAAGATAAACTACTTTAACATAAAGCGTCGCCATCTTCCCTCTTTACTTTTATCATTATACAGAGGTATACAAGGAGAAAGTATTGTAATCATTAAAAATTCAACTCGAGAGATTTTGACGAATCATACGTTTTGAATCTCCCAGGTCCGAAAACACAATTTTGGAATTATGTCTGTCTGTGAACACGATAACTCGAAAACTGTTAGAGCTATGGATGATATGGTATGTGATGCTTGATGACACATAATTTGTAGGTTCTAATCAAATTTTGGACAAAATCCGTCTAAAGAGGAAGTCTGTCCGCGTTCACGTGAACGCTATAACTCAAAACTTCAATAGCTAAGATGAATAAAATTTGGTAAACAATTTTATCATCATGAATGTAAGTTCGTATCAGAATTTTGGGTCCAAATCCGACGAAGAGGTTGATTGTCTGTCTGTCTCTCGGTGTAATCGCATATTTTAATCGCAATAATTTCTTAACAAAATTACTTAGATAAATGACATTTGGTATGTGGCCTTCTTACCTTGATTTGTAGCTTTTGTGACCAATTTTTGTCAATCGGTTGAGAAAAGGCATTAAAATTGCATAATTAATTTTTCTAATCCGATTCTCCATACTCATGCGTTTTCCTGCAGCAATCTCTGTGCACGCGGTAGCTATTGCACGAATTACGTCACTTCATCCTTGAGCCGGCAGGGGCGGAACCGAGCAGTATTGAACCTAGATGCGTTTTAATCGGTACGCATCTCTTTGAATTGATTCTTCACCTAAATGCTTAACAACCACTACATCTACAATGAAAAAACCTTCCGATAGTCATTGGATTCTGGGTTACAGTAGGCTTGGTACAGTAAGTTTAGGCAGAGACCACTCCCTCTGGTTCTGCTTTGGAGCTGCGCAGGCAGGTGTCCTGCGTTTCCATCTCTGCTACTCTCTTTCCGCTTTATGCGTTTCCAGTGAGTTAAGTGGGTAGTAGTGGATTAGATTTATCTTTTCTGTAATCTAAAAAATCAATAAAACATGTCAAGATTTAAATAAACTAAGTTTTTGGATTGAAACGCATGCCATCTTCTTTCAGGTGTCTCAATACTTATCCAACCAAGAAATTTTTCACATATGTGATAAGCTTTCTCCTGCCGTAAACCAAAGATGCCCAGTTTCCTTAGCCGGTCTCCAGGAGGTGGGAAAAAAAAAACAATCCGGTTTTTCGTTTCGACTTTACTGGTTTCTTCGGTTATATTTTTGGCGTGGCCGGTTTTTATTTTAAATCCAATAACCGGGTAAAAAAAACCATGCTGGTGCTTTGGAAAAGAGGTAAAAAGAAATCGGGTCAATTTTTACTATTCAGTGGACAGTGGACTTCTAGGAAAAAAATCCGAATTAATATTTTTTACAATTAAAACAAAACCAGACTTCTACAACACGACTTTGATGCCGCCACACCCATAGGGTTAAATATATTAGTAATCCATGCGTCCAGTCAGTCCGGAGGGCTAAGAACAGGACGCTCTGGGCCCTTCCTAAATTCACTTCATGAAAACGGCCCTTCACAAGGTGGAATTCATGAAAACTGACCCTTCACAAAATTCAAATTCATGAAAACGACCCTTCACAAAATTCAAATTCATGAAAACGACCCTTCACAAAATTCGAAAGATTCATAAACGACCCATTCACAAAATTCAAATTCATGAAAACGACCAGCTACAAGATTCCAATTCATGAAACAGGCCAGCTCACAAAATTCAAATTCTTAGAAAGGCGACCATTCACAAAATTCACTTCATGAAAACGACCCTTCACAAAATTCCACTTTATGAAACGGCCCTTCACAAAATTCCACTTCATGAAAACGGCCCTTCAGAAAATTCCCTTCATGAAAACTGTTATGCAAAATTCAATTCATGAAAACAACCCTTCTGAAATTCAAATTCATGAAACGACCCTTCACAAAATTCAAATTCATGAAACGGCCCTTCACAAATTCCACTTCATGAGAAACGGCCCTTCACAAAATTCACTTCATGAAAACGACCCTTCACAAATTCCACTTCATGAAAAAGGCCCTTCACAAAATTCCATGTGAAAACGACCCTTCACAAAATTCCACTTCATGAAAACGGCCCTTCACAAAATTCCACTTCATGAAAACGGCCCTTCACAAAATTCCACTTCATGAAAACGGCCCTTCACAAAGAAATTCACTTCATGAAAATGACCTTCACAAAATTCCACTTCATGAAAACCTGACCCTTCACAAAATTCAAATTCATGAAAACTGACCCTTCACAAAATTCAGAGAATTCATGAAAACGACCATCACAAAATTCAAATTCATAAAACGACCCTTCACAAAATTCAAATTCATGTAAAATATAGAAATAGGCTGCTAAAATTAAGGTTTTACATGATAAATTTTTCACAAAAAATATTTTATTTCATGAAAATAATTTTCACAAAATGGGTCCCCTAAAAAACCTAGATCGACCCTGAAGCTTACTGTGTTAAATAGTCATCGGTTGTTAAGCGGTGTACGGTTTCGTGGTAATCGTTGAAATGTATTACTTTTGATTCAATCAGTACCAACAATGCACAACTCCCACATGTTGGAGTTTCAGTTAATTGATCTATAACATCCAGAGTCCTGTGACCCTCCACAGGTTATTCGAATAAAACCGTCATTTCAACTAATTGCTCAAGTCTCAGCCTATCAGTAGTATAGTCGCAAAATAAGCAGTGTCACGACGCTCTAAAAGCAGTGCTGGAACGTTCTAAACATGGGCGACAAAAATCGCGCTGTTTATAGGGCGTTTTGTAACATTTTTAGTATTTATTTCTCGTAAAAACAAATTCCAGTGCGGAACGGCGTTACGGCATCACTTCAATCCTGCAGCCTATCCCAACAAAATAATTGCATGAAGAATGATTTCAGGTGTAGTCATTTAAATGGTGCCAGAAATATTGGATATTTTAATGCTTTCGATAAGGCCACTAAGGGAAATTTTGAGGCGAAATGTACAGGAAGTTTTACCCCTCCCCACTCCGAGACGGGTCGTACCTCTGTTTAAGAGTCATCGCATGAGTCGCTCGTAATCAGAGCTATTATGCAGGAGCCACGGTGTTCGATTAACTGTCGCGGCGGTCTGGTTCATTCATGTTGAATCTGAACGCTGAGGCTGGCCGAAATCAGTATTTTGTTGATATAAGGCTTCTTTGTCCATCTATTGAACATTAGCAGGACATGCACGGCGTTGCCGCGCAATCAGTACTTCAACAAAATGAAAAAAAAACACAGTGACTTGAAAAAGTTTTCAAAACAAAATCGAACAAAAGGTACACATTGATTTTCCAGCTTATTTTTTTTTTCGCGATAATGACATTTTAACTGTTAGAAAATGCAATTGCAGAGCATGTTAATCCAAAACAATATTAAAAAAATTGCACCATGAAAATCATTAACAGCAAACAAAATATGCGAAACAAACACGTTAGATACAGCCAAAACAAAGTCATTCAATTGAAGGTTATGACGTCACCTCCCTCTGCTGCTGTCAGTCAATGAAATTTCCAGCAACGTTCGGAGAAAGTGTCGGGGAGGAAGCTCGCTAGAGAAAAATATCTTTCCTCTGACTAGGAAAAAATTTTGAAAAAAACAGGGGAGAAAAGATATTTTAACCGTTCCAGTTATGAGCTGCAAAAAATTTGAAAATGCACTGTTATTAGAACGTCGGATGCAGAAAATTTAAAAACAAAAATAAATTTCGATGGCAAAACTGACTATTTAAAATTCATAAAAATTCGTAAATTACGTTTGAAGCTCAAATCAAATTTCATTATAAGAAAATTGATTTCGTTATATCCGATGGCGTGATGATTGTTTCCAACTATCATTAGAAGAGATACTACAGCCGTAAACGTGCCCGAAAATGATTTAAAACATTAAATAAAACTTTCTAGATTAAATTTTAAAATTTGAGACTTCGATGTGTGATAAGTCACTATTACGAATACCGTACCAATTATCATGGTTGTAAGTGCGATAGATTCGTCTGGACATCGCGCGCGCTACACACGCACAACACACACACACACACACAGCCTTTTATAAGTATAGATAATCGAAAATGCATTCAAAATTATAACCCTAAACATAGAGCTACCAAAATCTATATCAAAAGCTTTCGATACCCTTAAAAATATGACAGAACTTTTTACTGATCCACGATTCATTCTCGCATCCTCTAGGGATGCGAAAAACCAACTGGTTTTAACCGAAAATCATTTTTTTTTCTGTTTCCGGTAACCGGATTTTTTCGGTTATTTTTTTGTCTCGTTTATAACAGGTTATTTTTTTTTTAAATCCAATAACCGAATCGGAACATGGGCTCAATTTTAGGTTCGATTAGAGTAAAATTTAGCAAGTTATGAAGCTTTGAATTTCATCATCTTAGGCCAATCAACGACAACCGCTTCCTCGAGGCGTCTGTTGGTTGGCGGATTACCGAAAGAATCTTTATGAATATTTGCCAATGGATTGATTTGCCAATGATTTTCTGTGAAAACAATATTAATAAAAAATTGTGTCTACAAACGGCTTTTGTTTTTTATAAAAAAAAACGAAAACAGGTTATTTTAAACGGTTATAATCGCTAGGTTAAATCGGAGGTAAAAAACCTGAATAACCGAAAACCGGTTATTTTCGCAGTAACCGCCATCACTAACATCCTCACCATATTTCTGAAAGAATTATTAATGAATATGTTGGACGATATATATTGACCAATGGGTTGATTTCCTTTAAAAATGTACGAAAAAACATATCTTCTTATTGAAAAACCCCTAAAACCCCGGTTGATTCAAAAACCTGTTATCTCTGGAGCTTATAATCGCAAGGTAAAACCGGAGGAGAAATAAATCGGTTGTTTTTGCAATAATCGCCATCCCAACTGCTTTTTTGCTATGACCAGACTTTTTCCATTGGTTGCGGTTCCCTCATTGGAAAGAGGACGCTGTGGGCACATTGCTGCTTAAATGAAATCGTATTTAAAACATATTTCAAAATAAGACAACACCTTAATTATATACTTAACAGTCAGAAGTGGTTCGTGAATAGGGACTGCGGTCCTGCAGTACCCTCAACTTGTTTAGGGTATAAATTTAATCGCTTATTTGGGATTTCAGTGTAAAATCTAATCTTTTGAATCTTTCCATCTACAGCTGAAATGTAGGAGAAAAATACAAATTAACGTTATTCAATAGTCCACTGTAATGCGATTTCAGTTTTGTCGCTTAAAAAGCAATACCACCAACCTCAATTTTTTGAAATTTCAAAGAGGAAGATAAAAAATGAATTTTTCTCAACCAAAAATAAACGAATAATTCTGATTTTTTTTTCACATCTGGTAGGAACGTGTGGTCTTATGCTTATATCAGATGTTAAAAAAAATTCAGAAATATTTGTTAAGGGTTGCGAAAAATTCATTTTTTTCCCCTTCCTCTTTGAAATTTCAAAAAAACCGAGGTAGGTGGTGTTGCTTAATCCTTTCGAGGACCATTTATTTCTAGTAATGGTATAATAAAATAACTTTGGAATTGAGATAAATTTAAGAAAATCATTTGGCTTATTCCATGACATTTTTTGTTAATTAATTTCATTAATTAATAATTAAAAAGATGGCACTTTTTTCACCCTTTGAGATAAGACTACTTCTTGAGATATTTACTTTACAAGAAAAATGGATTTTACTTGCAGGATGCATCTTCTTCACTCCTACGTAATATTTTAATATGCCTTGTTCATGCTCTAGACGAGATGTTTCTTGGGTTCTTTTCTTTTACAAAGTTATTAATGATTCAATTGATTGTAATAACATAATGAGTTCTATAGATTTCAGTGTGCCCGCCAGATTTTTAAGAAGCCAAAGTTCCTTTCCAAATGTATATGCAAAGTTTAATTATATTAACAGGTTCTCGTTATATAAGTTTTATAAAATTTTTAACAAGTTTTCTGATGAACTGGACATTTTTAATATGTCTCTTGGTGCTTTTAAATCGAAATGTTTGCATCTTTTAAAAACATAATGCGTTTTATTTTGCGTTTTTACATCATTTTAGATTTTTATGCGTTTTGATTTTTGTTCTTATGTATGTAGGTTTTAATTTTTGTGCTCTGTTTCTGGCGCCATGTTTGAATTTGTTTCTATGTTGGGTGTTGCAATTTATTTTTATCTCAAGTGTGTATTTATGTTTTTAAACTTTTAAACTCCTGGTGTGTTTTTGGAAGACTCGGTACTTGCGTGTTTTGACTTTTTAACTCTTGCCTTTTGGAAACGGTCTTTTAATTTTTTTAAAACGACTTTTAGTATCATAGTGTGTTTTAGTGCTTTTGTGATTATACGTTTTCGTTTTTAATTATATATACGTTTGCAAAAGTTTTATGATTTTGTGTATTCTCTGTGTTCAACTTTTTGTTTTCTGTTGCATTTTTTTTTATTTGCTCGTTGTGGCTTTTGTTCTTTGTGTGTTTGTTGTATGTTTATAGTATTCTGTCAATGGAGTTTTCTCTGCAGTGTGCTTTTCTTTAAATAAATAAGAAACTGGAACGTAGAGGATTTCGTTTCATCGAAAAATTTGATGAGAACTTCAAAATAGCTTACCTTGTACGTTTAACTCTATCGATACGGGACCGTCCCGTACGTCCCTTCAAGCCATCCGAATGTCACTCGGAAATTTCCACCCCCTTTCGTTAAGTGTGATTGATTTCACACCCGCGACGCGTGCTTTCTTCGTTAGAGTGGTTAGCCCAGATGTGTTTGGGGAAGAGGGGAGTTTTCTTACAATTCGGACAATGACAGCTGTCATTGTGGTTTGTGAGGTGGAAAGTGAATTTCCCTTATCTTTGATAGAGGAGCTCGGATGTTCCCGTATTGAGAACCCTTTATTTCAATGGCCTTAGGAATCGGAGGGTTAAAAATTGATGAATTGGGTAGTAAGTATACATAACACGGCCCTATAAAGGGTTAAGAGACGATTTAGTCCATGCTGCTGATGGTGTTTTGAATTCCTAAATTTAGGGTACGATTTAATTTTTAAAACTAAGCAATTCCCACGACATTTACTAAAACAGTCGGCTTATTCCGTGAAATGCCAAATGCACTAAACAGCCTTAAATATCCCGCTTCAGTTTTCAACGCGATTATTGTATGTTCAGATATTCCACTAACGACATAATTGTGAGTCGTTTAAATAACAGTTGAGTTTCATGATGGGAGGTCGCCAGGTGAGGCCCAGAATTCTGGCTCGGTTTGCAGAATTCATTAGCGATGTAGAACCGGCGTTCTACATCGCTGTTTACTCTCCGATTAATTCCGTATTCTCACTTCATTTAACATTCGTCGTCTGTCTGCCAATACGAAAATGCTCGACGTTCAATCGAAAGGCAGAAGCTGTAAAAGCGCAAAGATGAGATAGAAATGAAGTCAACGATTCTATTCTCGCAGTGCTATCGATTGACATTAATTACGTTAATATTATTAATAAATTATTAGTTTTAATCACTCGAGTATGAAAATTATCGGATTGTATTGACATTCAGATCATTGCATGACGTTCATGCAAAAGTCACTTAGTCCAAAACTATGTTTTCGAGATGTGGTCAGTTTAAACTTGTTTAATTTTTAGCTGTTATGATATATAGTAAAAATTATATTACAGATTTCTAGCTCTTACAGTTTATTTACTGATGTTAAAATAACAGATTTCTGTCACGAAATAATTAATTGAAAATTCTAATTGACTGCAGTAGTCCATAAAAAAATTTGTGGACTTACAAGGGGAGGGCACGATTTGGGAAATTCAGTTCGGGATGGGACTTGGTTTATTAATATTTTACCTTTAGGGTGTTCATACATTAAAATGCTAAAGCGGAATGGCCAGCCAATTGGGAGAAACTGGCACTGAAACTTTTGGCATAGCTTATATAAAAGTAAGTTGTCACCGTTGTTGAGGTGCCAATAGCATGGTCGGTCTAGTACTAGCGTGTAAACCTTTTGCCCAGGGTTCGATCCCACCTCCGTTTTCTTTTTTGAAATTAATATTTAATTAAATTAAAAATTTATAAACATCTTTTATTAAAATATTAATAATTTTTAAGCATTAAATATTTTTTATTCATATAATATATGAATCATAGTTATAATTTAATTTTTAAACAGTTAAATAATCTTTAAAACAATTTTAATGATATTAAATAATAAGTATAATTACTATTATCATTATATATCATTAACATTTTTGAATGATTCCGTTAAAGTAATTACAAAATTTCAGTTCTAGTGGAAATCTTTACGGAACCGGTTTTAACAGAGAGAGAGCAGCCGTTAAACTTTTGAATACAGAAAAAGACGGTCCAAAATCTGAAGTTATTTCCCGAAAGATCTTTAAAATAAACGTATACATCATTTATTAATTATGCAATATATCAAAATATTCTTTTATTTCTAATGTTTTTACGAGATGTTCTTATATGTAAATAAAAATTAATAAATGTCGGAAAATTTCAAAAATTTACAAAGGGAAAAAAATCTTCATGAAATTCTTTTACGATGAAAGCACTATGATAATTATCTAATGAGAGCAACTGTAATTAGATATTATTTAGCACCATCAAATTTCGAAAATAATAATTTCAAATTAAATCAACAATTTATACAATTTAAAATATTAATTATTTGACTGAAAAATAATTGCTTATTTATATGATCCTTGAATTATAGTTATAATTTTTAAACAGTTTAAATAATTATAAATACATTCTTTCCCGATCAAAACTAATTCCGTTAGGCTAGATAGGAAATTTTGTAATTGTTTTAACGGAATCGTTTAAAAATTTTAATGACATATAAAGATAATAGTAATTATACTTATTATTTAACGTCATTAAAGCTGATTTCATGATTATTGAACTGTTTAAAATTAAATTGCAACTGTAATTGATAAATCACGAATAAAAATTATTTAATGCTTACAAATTATTAATATTTTATTAAAAGATATTTATTAATTTTTATTTTAATTTAATATTAATTTAAAAAAATATCTTCAAAAAAGAAAACGGAGGCGGGATTGAACCCTGGGCAAAAAAGTCAGCACGCTAGTACTATACTGACCATGCTATTCGCGCTTCAACAATTGTGACAACCTACTGGTATATAAGCTATGCCGAAAGTGTGAGAGCCATTTTCTCCCAATTGGCTGGCCATTGTGCTTTAGCATTTTAATGGATGAATTTGTTTTTTCTATCACAAGAGGAAATCTGACGCAGATAAAAAGATAACACAATTCAAAAGAATTCAAACTACGTTATATGAAGTCACAGAAATAAATAGGAAATTCAAGTTACGCTACTGGATTTAGTTGCATATCTCGGATACAATGATTAACTGAATCATTTAAGCACCAACAATTACACAAAATGCAAAATCTTCCGAATTATTACCTCCTTACTTCTCAGTTTCAACAATACTACATATTCAGGTACTTGCTTTTAAAGCGGCCACCGAGCTTACTTGGCGACTTTCGGATTTCGCCAAACTCGTAAGCTCAGTTCGGATAATTTCCGAACGGATTTGTTTATGACTGCCGTGCTTCTGTTGACTTTTTGAAGAAGGAACGTTTTGAGGAGAGAGCTAATTTTGGAATTTTAAAAAACGTAGATTCATAACATTCAATGAACTAGCATAGCTACTAGGTTCCCGTTTTGATAGAGCGAAGCCGCTGATGTTTTTTTAAGTTTAAAAAATTTGCCCGTTACCCAATTCAAATGCCGCAGGCATCGTGTGTGCAAGAGACCTATAAAAAGCTCATTGCGCACCCAAAACAAATGTTCTCACATCGCCGAACCGTCTTCCTCTTAGCGGCAAGATTTTATCTCCATCTTGGCGATTTATCTCGGTTGTTTGGCGATTCAATCTCGATGGCCGCTATAACGTGCAAATGCCCATATTCATAAATGCGTGAAAATATTTGTTTTCATTCTGAATGGAAATAAGCAAATTTCAGCTTTTTACTTTATTTCCCATTGGACGTTTTAGAAAAACAAGTTTTCTTTAAACCGCAATTTAAAAATATTGTAATCCCTTCTATTGAAGTTACAGTTTTTATTATATTTAAAAACGAATCAAATTAAAAGAAAATCCTGAGCCCAATTAGAATAACCATATTTTACCCGCCTTCGTACCCGGGTAGGAGACTTCTAAAGAAACTAACTTTCCTTAAAATTAAATCTAATTAATATCTTAAGATTTTTCTTCATTTGAACTAGTTATTTTTATTTTTAATAATCTGTCAGCTCAAAAACAAATAGTGCTGTAAAAAATGTTTCTTAAGATAATACAATTAAAATACAATTTTTAAAAACAGCTTTACTTTTAAATAGTCCAACATTTCGAAATATATTTGCCTGAATTGTGTTTTAGAAAATTGACGACGTTATTTTTATTTTTAATAATCCGTCAGCTCAAAAACGAATAGTGCTGTAAAATATGTTTCTTAAGATAATATAATTAAAATACAATTTTTAAAAACAGCTTTACTTTTAAATACTCCAAACTTACCAATTGTATTCGTCTGAATTCTGTTTTAGAAAATTGACGCATCTTTTTCCCGACGAGGGACTTCTATCAAAAGAAAACGAATTTGTATTGAATCGGATGAGTTTCCGTCGGGGCAAGGTGAAAGCGAAATCACAACGCCGCCGCCAAACTGAATGAAAGGAAATAAGTTTTCGCCTTCCGGAGTGTCGCTTAGCTACTGCGCAGTAAGCGGATTTCGATGCTTTCGAGAGCTGTTTTGTGAGCAGCCCCACTTGTGTATCTGCTACTAATTGATTTATTTTCCGTCTTCTACGTTTTCATTATTTATTTTTCCATTTTCGTTTTTCATCGAGCTCTCAATGTGAAAAAAATAACCAAATAAGATTAAAAACGTAAAAACAAACTTTTGATATAATTTCACTTGATACTGCAGCTCTGTAACCCTAATGGACAATCCTTTACTGCAATCCGGAACATTTAAGTGAAATAGGGGACACTTTACTCGATTCGTGACATACAAAATCCGGGACATCTGGTCATTAATTTTGAAATTCCGTTTTCCAACTTTATAAGCCCTTAACTGGTTTGTTTTCTCAACTACTTAAATTAGGTGACACCTTTTGTTTTGGGAATGCGTTATTTTAATTCGCTTGAGAACCTAAAGCATGGGATCCCAAACTTTTTTCCCTCGCGTACCCCTTGATTAGTCTTATTTTCGCGTACCCCCTACTGTCATTTCCTTCCCCCCAACTATCTGTCTACACAAAGAAGTCTTTACCAGTAATGTTAAGAACCCAGGTGAGCTTAAGAGTCAAATGACTGGAATTTGTAATATTTGCAGTACTTATTTTTGATTTTAAATTTTATTCATCTTTACAACAGGGGAGTGGGGACCGGGAGAAATTTTTGTATCTCGTCGGGGAAAAATTCCCTACGGGTTATTCAACTGTAGTTTATAAATAATTATCTGGCGAAAATTTGAGACCAATCTCATTCCACTCGTCCCCCCCGTACAGCAGGTCGGGCAAACTCTAGGGCCATTCCTGTTTTACAATAGTATTAGTTCAACGTCAAAACAAATTAAATCAGTATTGCAATAATTTCGTATGAACTTATAAGGATAGCTAAAGGTTCAGAGTTTCTTTTGCTTCCTTTTTATTAAGACTTGCATAACTTTTACTTTTTACACGAACTCGGGGAAACAAAATTCTGTAACATTTTTAATCCCTTATGTTTTCTTGTGTCCGCCATTACCGACTTTGGGTTACCGTGTCCCCAACTGGTCCTTCGCGTACCCCCAGGGGTACGCGTACCACAGGTTGGGTTCGGTTAGATTAGATTAACGTCCCGTTTTGAAGCAACACGAGGGCTATTTAGGGACGGACCCTCGTAATTTTGAACCGCGGTCAGATGACGAGGACGACACCTGAGCTGGCACCCCCCTCCCAAACTTCCGCGCCACATCAACGGGAGGATGTTTGGCCACTACATATGATTTAATGTGCAACAGGCACCATACACGAGATCTTCAGTGGAATCGGATTTCGAAATACGAACCTCCGGTCCGGAGGTCGAGACCTTGCCACTAGCCACCAGCTGACCTTGCACAGGTTGAACCTCTGACCTAAAGGATAGTTGAAATGTTTGTTTGTCACGTAACTTTTGTATCGAATTATAACGTCTGTGATCGACTTATTTTTAGTTTATGATTGCGCTAATTCAATGCATGCACGGCAAACCAGTTAAAGAGTTAATGCATCTTTAAAGCATATTTTGATATCAAAGCGATATTCTTCAAGCGGTCAAAAGCTCGGCTTGTCGAACAAGAACCTCAGACATCTCAGGGAAGGGCAACGACGATTAATTTTCCGCAAGGTGGCATCGATTCCAGGCCGAGATTCGCCGAAAGATAACGATACGCATCAACCGGAGCCTCATTAAATTATACTTCCTGCAAATCGGAAGAGGCAGCTTGTTAAATCGATGCCGCCTCCGCCACTTAATAGCTGGTGGAGGTGCAGCTTTTCACTTAGTCTGGCTCTCGCAAAGTCTCTTAACAACACTATTTTTAAACCCGCAAGGGCTTCGAGAGCTGATGGGATGATTAATTAAACGGACTCTGATCAAATTTGTTATTTACTCAGTCGACGATGCTAAGTTAATTAATTGATGGGCTTGTAGCACATAGTTGCGAGTGAAAGAGTGAAGAATTTTTATGATTGTTTTTAAGTACGAGATTTTAATGGAAACCTGTCACTGATTACAAGAAATCAATTATCATCGGATAAAAAGACCACAATCTAGTCCAAAGAAATTAGCTTAACCCTCCGACTCCTAAGCCGGCTGTAACCGGCCATACAACTTCTATACTAGTGGGGAGGATTTCGGCCGGTTGCTGTTCTGAATGGGGGAGTGGTCATTAAGGGGCCCTCTATGGGTAGAGATAGGAGACGAAAGGGCTTGCCATTCACATCTCCCACCACCCATTAGAAAAGATGAAACGGGACGGACAAATCCATTTCACCGATCAATTGGTTAACAGACCTCCGTATGCAACTGTGCTCAGATTTTGAGAAATCTTAGTAATCAGCGGGTTAATACGAGGGTAAGTCAGTAAGTAGGTTAGAAACCGATATGAGAGTTCAGGAATTAGAAGTAAATTGTTTCCAAATATGTCAATAATTGGCAGAACAATCGAATTGTTTCGAATTTATATAATAACAGTCGTACACACACGCAGCTGTATTTGAAAATGGCGACTGTGCTCGAGGAGTGTACACTAGATGAGCAGCGAAGTGTTGTGCGTTTCTTGTGGGCGAAAGGACTTCCGGCGAAGGATAATCACAAGGAAGTGCTTTCTGTTTATAGTGATAATTGTTTGTCCCTTCTAGGTCTATTGCAACATTGTATCGAAACTTCGGGATGCAATTCAAACAAAATGTCCAGGCTTATTAACTCGAGGAATTTTGTTTTGTCACGACGTTCCCAGGCCTCATACAGCTCGATTAACCTAGGAGAAGATTGACGAGTTTCGGTGGCAACTTCTTTAACATCCGCCTTGCATCCCAGAATTAGCTGGAAGATTTATCACCTGTCTGGTCGGCTTGAATTGCACCTGAGCGGCAAGAAGCAGGATGTGAGGTTACACAAGTGGCCGAGAGAGCAGTCCCAAAACTTTTATTCAGTAGGTTTGAGAAAACTGATAAAGAGCTGAGATAAATGTATTATTGTAAATGGTGATTATGTAGAGAAATAAACATGCTTCCCAAATTAATATAGTGGTTACCCTTTTTTTATTGGCTAGTGTATCCTACTTACTGACTTGCCTCTTTATATTCTCGCATTCAAAAAACACGTTATTGAAAATATGTCTGTCTGATCGCGATAACACACAAGATGATAAGCAGAAAATTTGGTATGTAGCCTTTTCACCAACTCTGAAGATTTCTGTCAAATTTTATACAAATCCGTCCATGGGAATTCTTCTGCCATCCATGTAAACACGATAACTCAACGAAGGAAGTAGCTAGATGGATGGAATTAACCCCTTACCATACAATGACGTCTCTGACACGCGCATCGAATTACAGAATTTTTGCTATTTAAAACCGTATTTAGGTCAACGTAACAAGTAATTTTAAATACAAAAATCTTCTGGATACGCTTAAGTGTCTAATCCTTTAATCTTAAATAGATTGAAATAATAATAAATATCCCAAATGGGTGGTGGCATCTTATTAGGAGGTTAACTAAAATCGTATGCCAAGGGGTTAAGCGTAGGGATTTATAATTAGAATTGTAGATCTATATAAAATTTTGGACTCAATCCATCAGTCTTGACTCTTTGTCTATCTGTTTATTTACGCGCAAGTGAATGTGATAACTCGAAGAGACTACGACTTAAGCATAAGCAAGCCATTCGCGACCGCTCCACAAAACGCAATGCCATCCACTACCAGTCACTTCGATCCCTGGCTTTCTCATTGAACCACGCACTTCAAATTTTCCCCCCTCACGTCCTGCCGCCGGTGTTGATTAATGCCCTGGCAGTCCAAATGGAACGATGGATATATCCATACCGGTTGAATATCCAATCTTCCGCTCCACACCGCGCCAAATCTGACAGTTTTTTTGCACTGACGATGGATTTTGGTGTGGAGCGATCGTGAATGTCCTTTTCACTGACGATGGATTTTGGCGTGGAGCGATCGTGAATGTCCTTTGCACTGACGATGGATTTTGGCGTGGAGCGGTCGTGAATGTCCAGGCTTCATGAAATGAATTTTTTATGCGAGTCAATTAGTCAAGCAGCTAACTGAGAAAGAGAGAGACCACACGCATTGATTTGCAAGCGAATGTGCAAACACGAGTTTGAATACACACCACTGTTGTAAAATCAAAAGAAAGCAGAAAATTGAATTATCCTGAAAATGGAAAACAATTTCGAGATTGCGAGGCTCCTAGGTAGTCGCCTACTTCGCCTATTTGATAATACTCCCCTGATTGAAACTTACTGAAACTCCTGAAGTAATATACGTAAAGAAACACTTGAACTAAAATGTATGCTCAACACTTTTGTTCCAAACTGTATGTTGAAAACAAACCTCATTTCTCATTTTTGAAAATGAGATGAATCGCTGAAACACTGCCTCATGTGAACATAATTTAAAATAAAATAAAGATATTATGAACTAATGGTAATTTCTGTTCAGGATGTGGAGTAAATTTTAATATCAGCTCAAATAAACTCTTCTCAATTTATTTCTTCACATTTCTTTTCATAAATCAATTGCCTTATTTTAACCAACAATTTCTTTCCACTTGGCTAAAATAACGTCAATGCGGCCTGAAAAGTACTTAAACTAGCGATACGAAATTGATATTTTCCCACCATCCTCAAAATTGTCCTTAATTTTTTTTAATTTGGATTTTAAAGCTACCCAAGGACTATTTTTGGACAAATCTGACTGACTACCGCGATATCAGACCGACTAATGACAAGATTTTCTAATCCTTAAAAAATTAGTTCTTGTGCATTTGTCTCACCATTCTTCTTTCCAAAGCAACACCCTTTTTGGCAGACAAGCTGCGAAATATTTGGAGGGTTCAGTTATTAATTTAATTATTAACGACCGATTTCCAAGCAACACGAGGGCTATTTCGGGACGAACCTTGCAATTTTGAACCGTGGTCAGATGTCGAGAACGGCACCTGAGCTGGTACCTCCTCTCCAATCTTCCGCACCACACCAGCATTCTTTTAAATGCCACAAATCTTCTATCCGAAACATCCTTTTCGGCAGGCAAGCTGTGAAATATTTGGAGGGTTCAGTTTAGTTATTAAAGTCCCATTTTGAAGCAAACACGAGAGCTATTTTGGGGATGGACCATGTAATTTTGAATCGTGGCCAGTCGACAAGGACGACATCTGCATACATGCCAACTGTTCCTCTTTTTCCGTAGATTATACTGATTTTATCGAAAATTGCCGCACACTACCGATAAGGTTAATGTTTCTACGGAAACGAGTTTTTCCCCCTTGCTCGCAGTTGTTATAGTAGTATCTTTTGATGACATGACGATCCAGATTTTTTTCTACACACATTTCATGTGTCAGAAACATGTCATATAATCATTTCTAATTCTTCTAATAATAGTAATATATATTTCTTGTATTATTTATTCAGATAAGATACTTTTCTTAAAAATAGAAATTTTTGATTACTTAAAATATGATGAAATATATAAATGATCACAAATTCAAATTTTAACACAAGTCTCCGTGTGCGTAAGCGCGCGCGTCTTCCACCCTCGTACATCTACTGCTACGAACAGACACCTTTTCAGTATTAGCATGTATGCATCTGAGTTGGCTCCCCCTCTCCGAGGTTCTGCACTACACCATCGAGTGCACGTTTGGCCTCTACGTCTGATTTAACGTACAAGAGGCCGCCAGACACAGCGGAATATTCAGTGGAATTGGATTTCGAACCTGGAGCCCTCCTGAACCAAGTCCATGTTTTGTCTATTTTGTACTAACACTACCATGGTAGTGAAATATTATATTTTCCGTGTAATAATGATTCAAGTCCATAGTTTAATTTGTCTCCACCAGGCAGGAAGAAAAATTAGAAGCCCAGTGTTGTTTTAACACCATCCGTGCCAAGCCGTTCTTGCTGGACTTTTCATTCAGGCCATTTGATGTTTTGACCAATTAGATGATAGATTTTCCGAGATTGATATATTATCACACACTAATTGTATACATCGTCAATCCATAAGTAATTAGCTTGTTTAGCGTAGTTATCGCATAGTGTACCATTCATGGCACACGTGGCGCTGCGATCAGTTTTAACTTTTCGATTAGTGTGTAACCACGTGTACCATCGATGGTACACGTGGCCTGATGGAAAGTTTAGCATGTACCATCCATGTCACACGTGGCACGGAATGTTTCAAATACAGCTAGATGGCCTCATGGCCTGAATGGAAAGTTAAGCATGTACCATCCATGTCACACGTGGCACGGAATGTTTTAAATACAGCAAGATGGTACACGTGACCTGAATGGAAAGTTAAGCATGCACCATCCACGTCACACGTGGCACGGAACGTTTTAAATACCGCTAGATGGTGCACGTGGGCTGAATGGAAAGTTTAGCATATACCATCCATGGCACACGTGGCATGGAACGTTTTATATACAGCTAATCTACTTTGAGGTCTGTTTTCTCAGAAATGAATCTCGTGGACATGGTCCACTTTAACTCCAAACTTTCCATTTATTACAGTGACAAAATCCATTCTTCCATATTTGCAACTTGTGGATGCCATTCCGGATAACTTGCAACAGATTTCTTAAAGCCATTGTGTTGAAATTCTCTCGTAAAATAAGAACACAAATTATTCTGAACGCCAATACCAGATTGCTTTTGGCATACCGCAAACACAATGTTCATCAAAATCGATCTAATCTTCCATTTTTACATAATCATCGTCGATAAATTATTCATAGCACGTAAGGGAAATTGAAAAGCTTGAACTTTGTTTTCAGGTGGATCTTATTACCATGGAAACTAATGCCATTTATTAGAAAGGTCTTAGGTTTCC